>JBBPJW010001172.1:0-14449 GCA_038088935.1 Pulveroboletus aff. viridisquamosus
AAGGAGATCCAATCTGGATCTCTGCCACAGATCAGATCCTAATCTAGATCAAGAGATCAGATATCATTGGAAGATCTGGATCTCATCTGAGATCTGCCACATCATGTGACCAATACCTTATGCAAGGAAATACTCTGAATAAAGGACTTAGCCTTAGCCTAGGGTTTGCCTTATTAGGCAACTCGTTCGCATGGTCATGTGCAACTGATCACATGACCAGCGCATCTCGTGCTCCACAGTTCCCACGGTCATGTGAGACCATTGTGTTAGGCTTGAGCCATAATAGAGTCATTTTATTTGTAGAGGAGGGACAGACAAAGGGGGTTAGTTTCTACATGCTTGTGAATGTGGGTAGAGAGCATCACATCAATTACATGACAGAAAAGGTACTTCAGGAGGGCAGTGACCAAGGAATTGTCAGTGGAATCAGAGAGGCAGAGGTCTAAGTGACAGAAAAGGGTGTTAGGGCCAGTAAGGAAGGATTTAGCAATATAATGGAGCTGGATGTCAAAGTTGGCAAGGTTAATAAGCCAACAGGCTTGATGGTTGAGGGTCTGGGAAATATGAAAGTAGATGAGATTCCTGTGATTAGTGAAAACTTGAATAGCATGGGGGAAGCCTTGAAGGTATTGGTACCAGGTTTTAAGGGCATATATGATCACAAGGAGTTCATGGTCATAGATGTTGTAATTCCACTTTGTAGCAGAAAAGGTCTGCAATAGATAGAAGCAGGAATACCAGTTCCTGTTTAAATCCATCTGAAAAAAAATGCCACTGGATGCATATATGGAGGCATTTATGACAATGGTGAAGAAGTGGAAGAGATCAGGAAGTTGAAGGATGGGACCAAGGAGCCATCTTCTTGTTGAGGTCAAGGAGAGAGTGAGCAATGAATAAGTAGTTGGGAATGAATTGCCTATAGAAGTTAGTAAAACCCAGAAAGAAATGGACATCCTTGACTTTCTGGGGAACAGGCCATTTGAAAGTACCATTAAGTTTGATAGAGTCCATGGCAAGTTTACCTGGGTAAATCACCATTCCTAAGTATTTGACCTTAGATAAGGTAAAGATGCATTTCTCCAATTTCAGATGAAGATCAAGATCTGCCATGTGTTGTAGCATGTGGGAGGTTCAGGTTTTGTAGATGTTAGCATCTGGGATAGAGATAAAAAGGTTGTCCATATAAATAACAAGCCATTCTTCTGTAATTATATTATGGAAGGAATCATTCATAAAATGCTGAAAGATGGCTGGTGAGTTATTTAATCCAAAGAACATCACTGTGGGTTTAAAAAGGCCTTTATAAGTAATGAAGGCTGCTTTCCATTGGTGTCCATCCTTGACATGAACATTGTTGTATCCCTGTTAAATATTGAACTTGGTAAAGATCTTGGCTTCACACAGTTTGTTGATGAGGTCAGCATTATGTACCCCAAGAGTGCAATCTGAATACAAGCAAACACCAGTGAGTAACAGGAAACTGACAACAACAAGAGGGCTTTTGCACTAGTGGCCCCAAACTAGGCTTGTAAATCTTGATGGGGAAACCTGAGTTAACACCAGAAACCTAGTGCTTAGGCTGTAAGAACAAGAACAAGAACTCAGGTTAACTTTACAGTGCAGAGCCCAAGTAAAAGAAGTAGTGAATCAACAAAGTAATTAAAACTGGAGAGACTCCAGGTCTTGCCCACCCTATATATATATTATTAGAAGGCATAGCCTCTACACAGGATAAGTAATCTACTATCTATGTGAACCAATAGCAGTAATCACTTGTACCTTCTTAAATAGAAGGCTAGAGCATAGGGCATAAGTAGTGAATATGGCAATGGCCTCATGGATCAAGGGATTGAGAAGAGAATCACAACCATGAGAATGTGGGAGAATGGAAGAGATGCTCAGAGACAGTGGATGTAAATATGGCATGGCTGCCATAAGGCTAAGAAAATCTAACTAGGTCTCTGCCACAGATCAGATCCTAATCTAGATCCATTAGATTAGATGTTATCAGTACTGATCTAAGATCTTATCTGAGATCCAGCCACATTACATGACTAGCCCATGAGCAAGGGAAACTCTAAATAAAGAATCAAACCTAAGCCTAGGGTTTAACCTTATAAGGCAGGTGAGTCCCATGGTCATGTAAAAAGACCATTAGTGTTTGCTAAGCACATAACAGTCAGAGATAAGGAAAATGGGATAGGCATTTTGAACAGTATGCTCATTAAGGCACCTGTAGTCTTGGCAGAGGCAGAGTTTGCTATTCTTTTTTTTTTGACAAAGAAGAAGAAGGAGGCCTGAGGGGAGTTTAAAGGGTGGATTTTGCCAGTGCAAAGATTTTCTTTGATAATGTTCTTGGTGGCTTGGCATTCTGGGGAAGATAAGGGATAGATCTTGCCAATTTTGAGTATAAAGATTTCCTTGAGATTGATCTTGTGGTTGTAGGATCTGTAGGGCAGGAGTTTGTCAAGGGTATTTAGGGTGTCAGAAAAGACCACAGTAAATTGCTGGTACTTGAGGAGTAGGGTGGTTTTGAACTTGGCCTTTTTGACCTTAATGGCAAGTTCTATGGAGATAGTAAGTTTTGCTACTAAAATGGAGGGAAGAAATGCTGAGCAGAAGTTAATGACACAGAAGGAGTATTATTCATAGAGGTTGTTATTGATGGACTGGTTCAGCAACTTGCTTTTGAGGCAGTGAATGACATATTTGTTATTGAAGAGAGTTACTTCCCTGACTATATGTTGTCAAAGGGAAGACTGAGCAGCTTCAGAGTAGTAGAGCTTCTTGAAGTGGTCAGAGTTGAAGGGAATGGTAAGTGAGTTTGCCATTTAATCAATGCTAGAGTTTGTGACTTGAAGCCATGGAAGTCTCAGGACTAAGGTTTTCCTACCACATGTCATGACATGGCAGGAAACAGAGTGGATTACCCCTTTGAGCCAAAGAAGTATAGTGCACATGTGGATAATGTAACCCTTCTTGTTTAGGAAGAAGTTGATGTTTTGAATATTGAGAGGGGTAAAGAGTTGGATAGTAGGGAACTTGTGATGGAAGATGAACTCCCAGTCAATGCAGTTGATCTGTGCTCTGCTATCAATAAGAGTAGAGGCATCTATGACTATTCTTGGGCACATGAAGGGGGAAATTTGTACAGGAATTCTCATAGATTTCCTAGAAGATGATACAAGTACAGATGCACATATAGAGGAAGGAGCATCTTGTGTAGGGAAGATACTCCACTTCCAAAATCCAGCCCAACTCTTTCCACTTTGGATTCTTCATTAATAACCTCTTTTATCTTTATTACCTCTTCTTTGACAGTAATCTTCTTAATTGATTTCTTTGGAGTGGTAGAGCTTGGCAAAGGCAGGTGGGTGACTATTGGGGCAGTTTGTAGTACTATATCTGGGTTTCCTGCAGCAAAGGCAGAAACTGAGCTTAAGGCATTGTTCTTGTTCTTGGAGGATAAGCTTGGTAAGTTGAATGAAGTCAACATTCATGGTATTTAGATCTTTTTCAGCCCAAGAGGTGGCAGAGGGGATACTAGGGATCCAGGCATGGACCTTGGAGTTCTTGTAACAGAACTCTATGAGCTTGGCATGGTCAGAGGTGCCTTGAAAGTGAATGGCTTTGTTATACCATCCATCTATGATGCTGAGGATCTTGTTGAGGTTTTAAATTCAACAGGATAGCCAAAGGAGAATTTTGGCTTTGTAGTAGGTAATAAGAATGTTGTTGTCCTTAATGTTAGTAAGATCCACATGATTCTGGAATTCTGGAATATACTTAGTAAGGGAGGGAGTCCACTTGCCTTTCTTATTCTAGCACATCTTTTGTTAGTAAGCCAGTGAACTGCAGAGGTAATAATGTCTTGTTTTTTGAATAAGGCATTGAATGCCTTGATAAATGCACTAAAGGTCCTTATGGAGACCACTGTACCTGCAATGCTTATCTTTCAATATGTGGTTACTCAAGAAAGGGCAGGGCCTTTGGTTATGTATAAAAGGGTGAACACAATATTTTTCTCATCAGAGTTATAGACCATAGCATTGACAAAGAGATAAAACTGAACTGAGTTCAGCCAAGCTTCCACTTTGAAGTGACTACCATCAAAGTGTTCAGGGGTACCAAGATAAAGCTCAGTAGACTTGGTGGGAAGTGGAGTATTGGACATAATGGAAGCAGAAGGAGCTGTAGAGAGAAGGCAGAAAAGAGGTTATTGTCTGGTGGAGGTAGGAGAGAGGGGCATGGATACTTGAGGGATCTGTAAGGAAGAAGAGAACTTATGTGCTAAGGCATGATCTTGTTTTTGATCTTTAACAGAGGACAAGAAGAGATCTTGAGGATCTTTTTTTGGGGTGCTAAGGTGATAACTAGGGGCTTCTTCTATTTCAGAATATTCTAAGAGATCCTCCATGGGTAGAGATCTTGACTCTCTTCAGAGAATGTTGAGAAACAAGGGAATCTTGGATGGAATGTTGGCAGAACTATAGCAATGGTAGCCACAAGTAGATATGCTACTTTTTTTATTATGCTAGATCTGGGTAGAGACTAACATAGACCTTATGGCTATGGAGAAGCCAGAAATAAGACTTGACTATGGTTAATCTTAGATATTAAGGAGGATGCAAACATGGAATGGTATTATAGTCCTATAGTGAAGGTTGGGGATAAGACTAGAATGCTGGGGCTAGTTAAGGACAAAAGTGGTGCTTGCCAATGAAGATTGCATGTGGGACTTTCTTGTTAGGGTAAACTAAGGATTCTAAAAATATCTAAAAAAATGAGGTAAAATAAAGCAATGTTAAGGCAGAAATAGTATAAGAAACATGAAGGAGAAAGTACACTACTTATACTATTGAGAATAAGATTGGAACTTAGTTGAAAAAGTCAAGAGAAATAACTAATGGTAACTAAGTGATCTGGGTGGAAATGGATGAAATATGATGAAAGTGAAATATAAGTAATATCCACTAACTGAGAGGAATGTTCTGGAATGGAAAAAGCCTAAAGGTTCCAGAACATAACAAGAAAGTATCAAAAATGCATAAAATCTGAAGCTAGAATAAAGGAAAGAAAAATAAGTGGATCAATTATAATACAAACCATGTAAACTGACCTACCCTAAATTATAGTACAATAAGCTATCTAATGGCATAAAGAAAGTGGGGACCTAGAAATACATAAGACTACAATAAGGCAATATATTAAAACTACATAGAGTTATAACTAATATTAACCTAGTTACTTCACTGTTAGATCTAATTCTGGAGATGCTGAAGGATCTTCTAAGTCAAGCATACTACTAGGCTGTAGGAAGACTAGAGATGGTAAACTCTAGGTACAAGATACTATTAGAATTCAGAGTAATAGTGAAGGAGAGCTTCAAGACAAACTTCTGGGATAAGTCTACTAATGGTACTCAATTTATAGATAAGAATATAGCTTTGGGGGCTTTCAAAGAAGTTCAGATATTCCAGAAGGTCAATGGAAGCTTTCCTTGGGTTAGATGGGACTTAGCTTCACCTTATGTGGTACATCCTTGCATAATCTGATGTCCTAATTTACAGATGGGTCAGAGAAAGAGAGAAAAGCAGTCTTACAGCTCAACATGAAGGACAGGTGAGATAAGAAGTGTTAAGCCTAGTTATAATGAGAAAAAGCCCTTAGGATTTCTTTAAGAATTCCATCAAGGCCTAGAGTTACTCTGAAGTGAACCAGAGATTCAGAGGGTGGGCTTGAAAGCTTAGTCAGAGTAAGGACCAAACTCAAGACAAATATGTTTTTGTTAATGTTTGAACTACAATACTATACAGGAGTTACAGTACTTATAGTTCTGGAGTAGCAAAGGGTCTAAGTAAGAAGAAGAAATAAGACTGGAGTTGTCTCAGAAGTGAGGACAGGTACCAATGCATCTTGGAGACAAATGGAGATGTTAGCAATAATAGTGTCAAGGCATGTCAGTTTGAAACCAAAAGATGGCAAGAAGATGCAAGAGTCAAAAACAGGAACATGAAAGAAACAAGAGCAGGAGAAAGTATGGAGTTGAAACAGAATAGTTCAGAGAGAATAAAGTAGAAACTAAGTTATACTGAGTAACTGAAAATAACAAGGCTAAAATCAGAATAGAGCAAAAATGAAATGGAGGGTTGGAGCAGCTGTAGTATTACTAGTGCAGGGAAAGCATGAGCATAATTGGAGTGGAATGGAGTAGTAGTGGAAAGGCCAGAGTTGGATGGGAAAAAATTAGAGACTAGTATAGTCTACTAACAAGCACTAAGTATGAGAAACCAAGTAGAAGCTGGATTGAAATTGGGTTTGAAATGCAGGATATAACACAATAATGTCAAGTTCTAGAATGTTCTAGACTATGCTATCTTTACTTTCCTTAATATCCATAATGTCAACTCTTCCCTTAACAAGAAGAGCTGCATTACACACATTTATATAGTACTCCTCTGATTAGAAGGAGTAACACACTTGGTTTCTTGCCATGTTATGGCATGTGAAAGAGAAATCTTGATCTTAGAACTTCCATGGCTCCAGGTCACAAACTTTAGTGTAGTTTGAATAGCTAACTTACTTACCATTTTTTCCTTTATCAATATCTCAAAGGAGCTCTATTACTCCATTACTACACTACTCTTTCTCTAACAATATCAGGTAAGGGAAACCACTGTGGAAAATAACAATCACCTAGTCTAGTACCTCCATACTGAAATTCCAGACAACTCTGTTAACAATAATCTCTATAGATGGCACTTTTTCTATGTTATTAACTCCTGTTCTGCATTCCTTCCATTTGTAATGGTGGCAAAACTCACCACCTCCATAGAACTTGCCATTAAGGCTAAAAAAGCCATACTAAAGACCACTTTTCCCTTCAAGTACAAGCAATATTGTTACAGTACCAACCTAACATGATGGTCAGCATGTAACCATGAGAGCTGTAGAGCATGTGATGTGACTGGTCATGTGCCAGAAGCATATAATTGTGCAAATGAGTAGCCTTATCAAGAAAACCCTAGGCTAAGGTCTAAGTCCTATTCAGAGTATTCCCACATATAGGTATTGGATCACTGATGTGGCAGATCTCAGATGGAATCAAGATCATCAGATCTGTGGCAAAGATCTAGATAGATCTCCTTGGCCTTATGGCAGCCACATCTTATTCATATCCATGAGCCTGTGCTTCCCTTCCATTCTCCCATATCCTTATGGTGTGGCTTCCTTTTTTACCATCCTGTATCCATGAGGCCACTGCCTTACTTCTCATGGTTGCCCCATGCATCCCTTATCTATTACTTAGGGTCTAGAGCTACTTATGCTATTAGTGACCACAGATAGCATATTTTAGGGTAGATCTCCTGTACATGGTCTGTGTGCAAACACTTACAATATATAAGGCAGGAGGTGCAAGCTGGGAAAACCCAGTCTTGCTCTCTTGTGACCTAGGCTAGATCTACAGCTCTGATCTAAGGCTTCAATTCAAGAAGGATCTCCCTTCAGCTCTTACTGCTGTCTAGCTAATGGTTTATACATAGGGGCCCAGGGTCTCACTTCCCTCTCTTGCCTAGTTAGGGGTCACTAGACCAAAAGCCTCAGCAGTTATCAAGGATAAGATAGGAGCATCCACCAAGGTCATTCAAGTATCAAGGCAGAACAGATAGTTATCCATAACAAATATGCTGCAGATTTCTCAGATATTTTCAAGACTCTAGACAAACTTCCCATGTCCAGACTCTATAACAATGAGATTAACCTCAAGGAGACATTTATACTCAAGATTGGAAAGGTCTACCTCCTCTTTACCCCTGAATGACAAGCTACTAAGATGTTATATTTTATACCTCCAACTCAATTCCAACTCAAAATGTATACCTAGCTCTTGCACCATTGTATGTTTAACTTGCACCTACTAAACCTCTAACTCCCCATGTTACTCTGGCATTCTATCTTTACTCCTTCCCATACCTACTGCACTGTATGCTTGTGCCTAGTCATTATTATTAGTTTCCTGGTCCTTTATCACTGTTCCACTTTAGTTCTGGCCCTGCTTCCTGTTTCCAGTACTATTACCTTGATCCTTATTTAGTTTCCACTTTATCTTCTTCAGACCATTCTGTGGTAACTTTGCAATGTTGCCCCATCTGTAGTCTTTATTATCACAACTATCCCTGCCCCTATCTCCATTTCTTGTTTCCCCCTTACTTTTACCTTAATTCTGTGTCAGTTTCAGCCTGACATAATTGAACATTCTCCTTCCTGACATCTCCATTCTCTTAGATACTTAGATACCTGCTTTACTTCTGAGTTATATTTGTCTCATTTTGCTACATCTTTATTCAGCTCTATCTCCCTGAGGTATAAGTACCATAGTCCTGTATTCTATATCTCAGTTTGAATACTGATAAAAGTACCCCATTGTCTTTGCCCTTACCCTGCCTGGGTGATCTAGCTTACCCTATAACTCTCTGGGTTACTCCAGAGGACCTCCAGAGCATTATAACCTCCCTAAGGAATCCTAAAGCTCACCCTCATTATGACTTAGCTCAACACCCCTTGTTTTGCTTGTCACTCCAATCAAGCACTGAGGAATATTCCCAATCACCTCTGACCACTCTTGTAAATCAGAACATGCAAGGTATGCAAGGGCATATTACATAAGGTGAAGCCAAGTCCCATTTATCCTCTACTGATAACATTCTTCCCTTCTCACCCTCTAGAGACCTCTGGATTACTCCAGAAGACTTCTAGAAGGGATAGTACAAAACTTCAACTATAAGTGAAGGGGTTACAGTATGAGTTTTACCCCTTATTCAAAGGGGATGGAACAGCACTTTAATATAAGGAGTTTATCAAAGAAAACCTCCATATAGGCAAAATTCACCCCTTTAACTCTTTCCAAGCCTTATTCTTTTTCTTTGTTAAAAAAAGGATGGCAAATTTTGTCCTTGTTAGGACTATTAATATCTCAATGAATACACCATCCATAATGCCTACCTCCTCCCTTTTATTTCTGACCTTATCTAGAAGCTTGAAAAAGTAAATGTTACGGCTTCAGCCTAACATGACGGTCGCACATGACCATGGGAACTGTAGAGCATGAGATGCGCTGATCATGTGATCAGTTGCACATGATCGTGCGAATGAGTTGCCTGATAAGGCAAACCCTAGGCTAAGGCTAAGTCCTTATTCAGAGTATTCCCCTCGCACAAGGTATTGGTCACATGATGTGGCAGATCTCAGATGAGATCCAGATCTTCTGATGACATCTGATCTGTGGCAGAGATCCAGATTGGATCTCCTTGGCCATCAGGCAGCCTTGCTACTTTCATTAACCTATTCCTGTGCGCTTCCATTCTCCCACATCCTCATGATGTGGTTCCTCTTCTATTCTAATCCCTTGATCCATGAGGCCATTGCCTCACTCCTCATTCCCGCCCCATGTTCTCAGTCATCTATCTATTTAGAGGTAGGAGCTACTTGTGCTATTGGTAACCTTAGATAGCATACTTTAGGGTAGACCTCCTGTACTTGGTCTGTGCGCAGATCACTACAATATATAAGGCAGGGGGTGCAAGCTGAGGTCTCCTCAGTCTTGCTCTCTTGACCTCTTAGCTGGTTATACAGTCTGATTACTCAGTACTGCTGGCTATTGGTTTACACAAGGGCCCAGGTCTCATTACATTCTCTTTATTGCCTAGTTAGGGGCCACTAGACCAAAAGCCCTAGCAGTTATCAAGGATAGTCAAGGAGCGTCCACCAAGGAGAACGCGAGTATCAAGGAGTAATGGGAAGATCCCATTTCAGTAAAGCTCTTCATCAAATTCAACATTTGTTGGAGCTACAATAATATCTGCATTAAAAACAGATACCAATGGAAAGTGGCATTTTTCATGCACAAAGAACTTTTTAGATCTATAGTAATGTTCCTTGGGCTTAATAACTGATCTATCACCTTCCAGCATTTCATGAATGACTTCTTTCATAATATAATCACCAAAGGATGGCTGGTTATCTATATGGATAATTTTCTTATCTTATCTTCTGATGCTAACATATTGTTATGATCAGTCCCTTTCATTTTCCTTTCCACATCCTAGCTTCTGCTTTTGTGCATTCTAGATTCTTTCTTGTTGTATTCTGGAATATTCAGACTTTTTTTGTTCCAGAACATTTTCTCAGTTAGCTAATATTACTTATAATCCACTTTCATTATATTCCATCCATTTTCACATGGATTACTTACTCATTATTAGTCACATACTCTGACTCATTCAACTGAGTCTAAACCTTATTCTTTCTGTATAAGTAGCATATTTTCTTTCTCATGTTTTTTACATTGCTTCTGCCTTATTTAACCTTGCTTCCTTCAAGCATTGTCTGAACCTTCATTCCATCCTCACCAAAAAAGTTCTGCTCATATTCTTTGATGGCAAGCATTACTCAAGAGTTCTTGACAAGCACTAGTGTCCTTGTCTCATTTCCAACCTCCACTAAGGGACTATGATGCCATCCTGCATTTGTATCATCTCTAGCATCTAAGGCTGACCACCATTGAGCCTCTTCTATAGTCCATTGTAGCCATAAGGTCTATACTAGTTCCTACCTGGGACCTAGCATAACAACAGAAGTAACATATCTACTTGTGGCTACAATTGCTGTAGTTCTGTCAATATTTCACCTGAGACCTCCTTGTTTCTTGACATTCTCTGGAAAGAGCCTAGAACTTAACCTGCAGAGGACCCCCTAGAATCTTCTGAAACAGAAGAACCCTCAACCCACCACTTTAGCTCTCCAGAAGATAATATTTGTGATCTTTTCTTGCTTTTTACAGAATACCAAGAATAAGATCATGCCCTTGTGCATGAATTCTCTTTCTTTTTACAGATCCCTTATGTTACGGCTCAAGCCTAACACGACGGTCGCACGTGACCGTGGGAACTTCAGAGTGCGTGATGCGCTGGTCACATGATCAGTAGCACGTGATCGTGCGAACGAGTAACCATACAAGGCAAGCCCTAGGCTAGGGTTACTAGTCCTAACTACGAGTATTCCCCAGTATCAGGTATTGGTCACGAGATGTGGCAGATCTCCAGATGGAGATCCAGATCTAATCTGTGGCAGAGATCCGATGGATCTCTCGGCCATGCCTTTCCTCCAGATCATATCGGTACGCTTCCATTCCTCCCACATCCTCATGGTGTGGCGTATCTCTTCTCCCATCCCTTATCCGCGAGGCCACTGCCTCATCCCTTCCATTACGATCCATGCCCCTTCCTCCTTTATTTAATATGCTGAGTCACTGAGCACCTTACGCTATTGGTTTACATAGATAGCACACTGTAGGGTAGGCTCCCTGTAGATGGTCCGTGCGCGGGCCCTGGCAATATATAAGCGGGGGGTGCAAGGCTGAGGTCTCCTTAGTCTTGACCTCTTGTGACCTTAGCTGGTTATACAGGCTGATCTCTCAGACCTGCTGGCGATATGGTTTATACACAGGACCTCACAGATTCATCCTTTCCCTCTGCCTAGTTTGGGGCCACTAGACAAAAGCCTCATAGAAGATCTCAAGGAAAGTCTAGAGAGTCGGCGTTCCCCAAGGACGGTTTCGGAGTTCGAGTGTGGGGAGAACCAACCCACAACACTAGGTCAAGACTATCAACTTGGTCGACGCCGAGTACTTTCCTTTATTGGAAAGGATACTTTTGATTATAGGATATCTCACAAGGAACTAGACCATTAGATGTTTCTCAAGTTACCAGAAGCTGCAAAGAAGAGTCAAGAGTTTCTTATGTTTCGCCGAAAGTTAGAGACCAGGCTAGTAGGCGCAGAAGACAAGAGAGACTTTTAGCTTTTCAGATAATAGGCCCAAGGTGGCAAGAGAACAACAGGAACATGGTCGCAAGCATTTACAGAGATATCAGGACGCCAGGACGTCAACATACAGAAAACCGAGTTTTTGGACTTTAGATCTTTTATTTCATTCGTTACCCTCAGAGGCCTTCGGGCAAAACCCCCATCCCTATCAGAGTCTGCCTTCTTCATTGAAGGATATCCGTTGTTGATTCATTTTCAGATATTCGAGCAGTATGCATCTGCGTCATCAAAAGCAATCTCAGAGGACCTTCGGGTCAACAAGTTCTTCTTAGGCGACAAGGTTCAAGTTCTAATCAAGAGAGAAAAGTTCTTAGGGCAACTCAGAGGTAGTTCGGGCTCTACGTTATCAAAAGCCACGCCCTTCGCAGAACATTAGTATTCAAGCACGAGGACAAGAACAACACATAGCTAAAAGAAGATCCAAGGTTTTAGATTTCTGGAACAGAGACTCAAGTCCAAGGAAAGATTATTTCTAGGCACTAGCATCAGAGGCAGTAAATCCTGCATTATCAAAGGTTCGCCGAAGAAAGTTTGAGTACAAGGAAAAGAAGAGTTTTTATTTTCAGAGATCTTACAGTCCCGAACATGACTTTAAACTGTGTGACGTGGTTGTGGGTATACTCCTGTGAAACCCTCACTTTCAGAGTTAAGAGGATGCTTCGCTAGAAAGCGGGGTCGTCAAATTAAGAGGTTGCTTCGGCGACAAAGCAGTTCAAGATCTGTTTCATCAAAATCTTATTTGAGTTTTATCTCAGAGGCGGTTGAAGACTCCGCATCATCAAAAGTTTAGAACGGTCTTAGGAAAAGGTTATTGCAACTGGAGTACGAAGACTAGATTCGAGATCAAGTTAAGGAAAAGGTCATGAAGACTGGAGTACGAGATTTGGTCGGTCCAAGATCCGACTTGACAAGAGAAAAGAATTCACTTCCCAGTACGAGTTCAAGTCACCAGGATCGAAGATCAAGGTCAGACCGTGAAGTCTATAAACTAGAATAGACCGAGAAGTCTCTAAACTAAAGGGACCAGTTCATGTCCACTAAGAACCGAACGCTTCCAGCTCTAGAAAGAAAATTGAGCATCTTCAGAAGCAGAAGGCGATCAGCACTGAAGATTAGCAGTAGGCCCTGCAGGAAAGGCCATAGGTCATATCAACGAACCAGATCAAGTTCAGGAAAACCGATCCTGCCAGCTCACGCAGATAACCGAGCACTCTTTAGTCAGAAGGTGATCAGGCTAGAGTTTTAGTGGTTCACAGCTCCACAGGAAAAGCGATCACAGGATCCAGTTCAGGATTTTAAAAGAAACATCTCCAGCTCACGAGGTTTACGAAACTGAGTATCACCGAAACAGAAGGTTATCAGTCAGGTGATTAGGTGGTATGCATCCACCATACCCAAAGGCACCTGGGATAGACCGAAAGTGTCTTTAAACTACCGTCTATGGTTACAGACCGAAATGTCTCTAAACTACTCCCAAGGCTACAGACCGTGACGTCTCTAAACTATCATTCTCAGAGTTTTCACTTTTGTCCCAGAGGTACAGCAGACGAAAGAGTTGAGCATCGCTCCTCGAGTAGACACCAAGGCCAAAAGGCATTAGTCCAAGGATACAGACCGAGATGTCTCAAAACTATCAGAGGTCCTAAGCAAGACATGAAACTGCCTATTCAGAGTTTTACAGAATCAGATCAGAGATCACGCTTAAAAGCGGGGTCAAAGAAGAAATGAAGATTTTGTAGAAGCAAGAAGAGTCCAGACCGGTCTCTTAGTAATCTTTTCGCCGGTCATTCCCCAGATTTTTGACGCTTTCATTAGCAGTTCGAAGTTTGGCTTCCCTCCTTCCAGGTTTGCGAAATCTGGATTGCACCGCCATCCCCAGGAAGTTTTTGGAAAAATCAGCTCTTTTTTTTCAACAAGTCGCTTCTTTTTCTCTTAAAGATGGCTCGTCGGGACGCCTCGCCCTAAAAGCGGGGTAGAGGTTATAAGGAATATCTTGGGATCCAAGCAGAAGAGCAAGGATCACAAGAAGATAAGGACGAACGACGAGTGAACACGAGGAGAGAGGATGAATCTTGAAAAGAAGAAGCTTCCAAGAATTTTCAACTTTTCAGACTTTTCCGATTCCAGCAGCTATGCAGCAAATAGCAAGGAGTTACGAGGAAGCAGCTATGCAAGAAATAGCAACCCCTATGCCCTCTTTCTTTTCTATGCTTTTCTTTTATCTTTCTTACTACGAGTTATTTATTATAGGATGAACGCTTTAGTCCAATGATGGGCACATTCAAAGTTTGGCTCACTCGGAGCTCTTGCCCTAAAAGCGGGGTAGTGTTATGGCTCAAGCCTAACACGACGGTCGCACGTGACCGTGGGAACTTCAGAGTGCGTGATGCGCTGGTCACATGATCAGTTGCACGTGATCGTGTGAACGAGAAGTCATATAAGGCAAGCCCTAGGCTAGGGTTACTAGTCCTAACTACGAGTATTCCCCAGTATCAGGTATTGGTCACGAGATGTGGCAGATCTCCAGATGGAGATCCAGATCTAATCTGTGGCAGAGATCCGATGG
>JBBPJW010001173.1:0-14445 GCA_038088935.1 Pulveroboletus aff. viridisquamosus
AAATGAAGACATGGCTTTTATATACTAGCACTACTTAGCTAGGGGCTATTTCTCATTTTTACTCTAAACTAAATTCTTTTTACTATTTACTATCTTTGACCACTTTCTTTGATTTTATCTTATCTTATCTTACTTCACCTCATCTTATCTTATATCTTATCATGCCATGTAGTTAGGTCTAGCCTGGTCTAGCCTTTGAACCTTATGTAACATAGCCTTTTACCTCATTGTAGCCTAGACTTTCTCTGATGTTATGGCCTATTTAGTCTTTCTTTGCTCTATTTCCTTATTTAGCATTTTTTTCTGTACATCAACTACCTCATGTATTCCTCATGGCCTGGTCCATGCATATTTTACAGCAATATATAAATGGGCAAGGACATAGACCGGTTTCCCAGTCTAGAGCACTTGTTTACTTGTTTGCCTTGTTCTCTAGTATCTCCTCTAGATTTCCATTGTAACAGCAACCTAGCCATTCTGTCTTGATACTCATGATGACCTTGAAGGATGCTTTTAACCTGTTCTAGAAAGCTGATAGGGCTTTTGGTCTAGTGGCCCCTAACTAGGCAATAAGAGAAAGTGGTAAAATCTGGGCCCTTGTATGAACCAATAGCCAGCAGCACTAGTGTCAAAACTAGCCTATATAACCAGCCTAGAGGTCAAGAGAGCAAGTCTGGGTTTCCCCAGCTTGTACCCCCTGCCTTATATATTGCCAGTGCCTACACACAGATCAAGTACAGGAGACCTACCCTAAACTATGCTATCTATGGACATCAATAGCACTACTGGCTCTATTATATAAATGAGGAAAAGGCATGGAGTGGGAATGAGGAGTGAGACAGTGGCCTCATGGATCAAGAGATAAGAATGGAAAGGAACCACACCATGAGGATGTGGGAGAATGGAAGCACACAGGTTCTCAGATATGAAAGGGGCATGGCCACCATAAGGTTAAAGAAATCCCATCTGGATCTCTGCCACAGATATAGATCCTAATCTAGATCCTAAGATCAGATATTATTGGGGACTGTACCTGGATCTTATCTGAGATCTGCCACATCATATGACTAATATTTAGTGCAGGGAAGTACTCTGATATAATGGACTTAGCCTTAGCCTAGGGTTAACCTTATAAGACATCTAGATTTATAACAATAGCTCCAGAAGCTTCTGAAAAAGTCTGGAGGTTTTCTAAAAAGAGTCAAGGAGAGTTTTTCTAGGTTAAACAGGACTTGGCTTTATCTTATGTAATGCACCCTTGCTATTAAACAGCCTGATGCACTTTGAATATTTTCCAGAACTCTCCAGAGAAAGGGTTATACAGGGCTTGATTTTACCTTATGTGGTATGCCTTGCACTAATCCTGGTGCCCTGAATTTTGGAAGGAAGTGAAAAGAAGTCAGAGGGTTGAAGCAAGTCATAGAGGACTTGAATTCTAAGATGTGAGGATATAGAGCCCTTTTACAAGATAAAATGAAGTCAGGGAAATAAAGAAGAGCATGCTGGGTTATGCTGATGTTTAAACTGAGATACAAGAAATAGAAATACAGTACTTATATCTCAGAGAAGCAGATTATTTAACAAGGAAAAGGAGACAAGACAGGAGTTGTCTCAAATGCAAAAACAGATGTCAAGGCATCCTGGATATGAATGAAGATGTCAGGGATAACATTGACAATGTTATGTCAAGATAAAATTAAAGGATAATAGGAACAATTCAGAAGAACAAGGATAGAAACAAGGAATAAGATCAGAAATACTATGAAGTTATATCAGAGTAACTCAGAACTAAGTATATAAAGCAGTAAGTGTTACTAGGTAGTAAGGGGATAAAGGTAAGAGAAAACTAAATAACACATAGCTAATAACCTGGAGTCAACTGGAGTTATGCTAGAAATCAGACAGAGTTAACATCATGGCATGAAATATAATGCTTGCATAGCTCAGTGTTCCAATTTATGGAGGGTTTGGAAATAGGGAAGAGAGCAGTCTTTTGGCTCAACACTAGAGATAGGCAAGACAAGGGGCATCAAGCCTAGTCATAGCAAGAATAAATCCTTAAATTTTTCTTAAAAAACCCATTAAGACCTGGAGTGTTATACTGAGAAACCTTAAGCAACTACACTTATGTCCTTGATGTGTGCTTCTAATGCTGCTGAGACTACTGCTGAAGCCTAACCTTTAAGCTAGAGGCTAGAAGAACTAGGCAAGAAGGCTTGTGTCAAGGAACTTGTGAAAACCTTAGGGATTCAAGTGCACAAGACTGGAGAACTCCAGCTTGGACTTGCCCTTCTTTTATACTATTGCATTATAAGCACAGACCAGAGGAGTGTGCCCTGCCCTATAGTAGTGTATAGTAAGCTATCCAATGGAAGAAAGGGAGTGAAAGTCTAGAAATATATAAGAAGTACAGGTAATATGAGATTATAGACTAGACAAGACTAGACTAGTAAAATATAAAGTGGTAAAAGGTGAGAGTATAACAGATTGAATAGATAAATAGGTGATAAGATAATAGGGTAATAGGGTCACATAATGTGACTATGTGAAGAATCTAAGAGAAGTGCAAAGGGGTGAAAAATAGAATGAAAATGAAAATATGCATTATAACATGGAAATACTCTGAATAAAATCAGAGGGTCAGAGAATAAGCTGAAAAGCTTGATTAGAGTGAGGATGAAGTCAAGATGGTAATGTTTCATTGATATTTGAACTGGAATATCATATATAGAAGTTACAGTGCTTATAATTTTGAAGTAGCATAAAGTCCAAGAGAGCAAAGGAAAAGAGACTGGTGTTGTCTTAGAAGCAAGAGCAGATGTCAAAGAATCATGGAGACAAATTGAGATGTCAGAGATGATAGCATCAAGTTATGTCAGACTAAACCTAAAAAATGGCAGGAAAAAGCAAAAAGAAACAAGGAACAGGAAGCAAGCAAGAGTAAAAGGAAATATGAAGTTGTAATGGAGTAGTTTAGAAAGGACAAAGTAAAAACTAAGATGTACCAAGTGACTAAGAACAGAAGCAGAGCTAAATTTAGAATTAGAGTGGAAAGAGAATGTGTAATGGTTAGCTACCATCCTATCATTAATACTCAAGCTATCTTGATGAATGCTCCTATCCTATCCTTGAATACTGGTGAGGCTTTTAGCTAGTGGCTCCTAACTAGGCAATGAAGAAAGATAAGACCACTACTCTTGTATAAACTAGAAGCCAGCAGCACTAGACTGTATAATCAGCTAAAAGGTCAAAAGAGCAAGACTGAGAAAATCTTAGCTTGTATTCCTGCCTTATATATTGCCAGGGTCTGTGCACAGACCAAGTATAGGAGGCCTACCCTAAGGTCTACTATCTATGGACATCAATAGCAGTAACCACTCAGCTATATAAATAAGGGAGGGTAAAGGCATGGAGCAAGAATAAGGAGTAAGAACTTCCTAAAGGTTTTCCCTTGGCTCATCAGGTCACCTTGTTTTGAAAAGGGGATAGTATAGGATAATGGGAATGAAGTGGAACTAAAGGAATAAAGTGACCACAAGGATTATTATGAAGCAAAAGCTAAAGATTTCAAATTTCTTACTTTATTAGAGACTTTTTTCTTTTTTTTATGCCTTTCCTTTTCTTTTCACTATCTCAGAGTTATTTATTGCAGGATCAGATAATAGCTGATAATGGATAGTGCATCTTTGCACATTTAGAGACATTAGCTTGCCCAGAGATCTTGCTCTGAAAAAGGAATAGTATTATGCACTTAGTAAACACTGTATAAAATCGATATGAAGAAGTGAGACAGTGGCCTCATGGATCAAGGGACAGGAATGGAAGAGAAACACCATGAGGATGTGGAAGAATAAAAGGGAAACTCACTGGTTTTCAGATATAAATAAAGCATGGCAGTAGCAAGGCCTAGGATATCCAATCTGAATCTCTGCCACAGATGCAGATCCTAATCTAGATCCTAAGATCAGATATCATCAGGGACTGTACCTGGATCTCATCTGAGATCTGCCACATCATGTGACTAATACCTAGTATAGAGGATTACTCTGATATAAAGGACTTAGCCTTAGCCTAGAGTTATTCTTATAAGAATACTTGTTTGCATGATCATGTGCTCCTGGTCACATGACTATGCAACCATTTGCATCACATGCTCAACAGTTCCCACAGTCACATGCTTGAGACCATTATATTCACTAGTTACATAACACAAGAATATGGATTAAGATACCAAAGTTGACAATAGATGTCAAGTAAGCAAAATGTGCTGAATATGCAGAGCATCAGTAGCAGGAGGGGATGAAGCCAATTGCACAGGAACATTCAAGGACAGATATGAATAAGATATGGCACTAGTTAGTAAGCACTTTTCAAGCACAAAGTTAAAAAGTTTAGCTTTTTTATTTGACTCTGTGGCCACTTTTTTGGGCCCTCATCTTTCATATCACTGTTTTTCACATAGCATGTGGATTTGATATGCCTGGCACACTGATAGTTCATGCAAAATTTGATGTTCAAGACAATGGCAGTGCATTTCAGCATAGCAAGTGCATTTTCAGCAGTTTCATTGATAAATATAAAAGTAGTAGATATGGGTGGCATCTGTTATTATTTTTCTTCAAGAATTTCAGAGATAATGCTGGTCAATGTTGTCATTGCCTCATCAAAACATACACCCTTGATAAAGTAGTTCCAAGAAGCCAGGCCCTTTGAATCTGAAGAAAGTGTTAACAGTAAAATAATGATGGCAAGCCATTCCTGGATTATGAAATTAACATTGGCAAGATATCAGACAGCCTCCTGATACTTATTGACATGCACAGATACATCTCCACCACTTGACATATAATAAATAAAATAACAGAACCAATATATAATGGACTCTGTTCCAATCTGGCTGAATTCTGCTGCAAGTAGATTTCATGCATAACATGTGGCATGAAGATGGATTATTTTAACAACAAGCTTAGCTTTGATGCATTGCCCAATCATTGCTTTTGCAGCTGAATTTATTTTTTGCCAGATAAGATAAGAGATAGTATCTAATGGTTCAGAGAGTGTGCTGTTGACAATCTGTGATAAGCCATAGTAATCAAAAGCCATGACCATGTATTGTGCCCATATAAAGTAGCCAAATTCATTTGCAAGGCAATTATTTTCACTTTATGGAAAGAATTGACTTGTACTGATGGGCATATCTCAAGATATGGGCATATTGGAGATAGCATTCTGATCAGACATGATAGCTTGGGGGGTTTAATTTATGGTTATGGGTTCAACAAGTTTCTCTGTTTTTGTATTAGGCCATGGGGCTTATAACCTAATGGAATTAAGGACTTAGTTGAAACAGAGAAATAACTGAGAATGCTATGAAAAATAGTAAATGTTATTAAAAGGAAATGAAGCTGTCATAATCCAATATGTTACATAGACAACAAAGAATTAATGCTATCATAGTAAAAAAAAAAGCTGTAATATACAAACATTATATTATAATTAACAAATAACTGGGCAAGAAGAGTATAAGTGTTATGTGCCTAGCAGAACACTAATGGTCCTGTCATGTGATTGTAAGACTTCCTTGCCAAAACAAGAATAACCCTAGTTTTGGGTTTGGTTTTTATTTAGAGTTTCCCCACATATAAGTATTGGTCACATAATGTGGCAGATCTTAAATGAGATCTTGATTGATGCCAATAATATTATGGTCTTACCAAACACAATGGTCCACAGCATGTGACCATGGAAACTATTGAGCATGTAATGCAAATGGTTGCTTAGTCATGTGACCAGGAGCACATGATCATGTGAACAAGTTGCCAAACAAGGATAACCCTAGGCTAGGTCTAAGTCTTATTTAGAGTTCCTATGTACAGGTATCAGATCACTGATGTGGCAGATCTTAGATGAGATTGAGATCCAGAGTCCAATAATATCTCCATGGAGATTAGGATTTGATCTGTGGCAGAGATCCGATGGATCTCCTTGGCCTTATGGTGGCCACACCCTATTCATATCTGTGAGTCTGTGCACTTCCCTTCCATTCTATCCACATTCACATGGTATGCAGCACTCTTCTTCCTCATCTGATCCATGAGACCTTTGCCTCACTCATACCTCATGCCCCATGCCATTTACTATATCTATACTAGAGTCTAGAGCTACTTAAGCTATTGGTGGCCATAGATAGCTACTTTAGGGTAGACTCCCTGTACCTGGTCCATGCATGGACTCCAGCAATATATAAGGCAGGGAGTGCAAAGCTGGGAAACCAGTTTTGCCCTCTTGGATTCTAGGCTTACTGCTTATACTCTTGATCTCACTGCTGACTCCAAGAGAGGGTCTCCTCTGAGCACTTATAAGGCATTGGCCCATAGAGTTTATACCAAGAGCCCATAGCTCATCCATTCTCTACACAAGCCTAGTTAGGGGCCACTAGCATAAAAGCCTTATCAGTTCTCCAGAAAGGTTAGGAGCATTCTGTTATGACTCTGGAAACCAGAGGCTACACCTAGATGATGAGGGAAGAGAAGGAACACTGGAGAAATCCTAGTGGTGGCTCAGACAAGAAGCAACTGAGGATGATCCTGTAAGAGTGAGGATGAAGAGGACTCGGATGAGACACGAGCTCAAGCTTCCTAAGACCTATGCCTTCCTTGAAGGGCCTGGTTTCCTGAGAAGAGCTTTCTGTAAAGCCTAAACTGCCTAAGCTGCAAAGTGATAAAGTCTGAGGACTTTACCACCAAGTGTGCGGCCTTTATATACTACTCTAAGAAGTGCACAGACCATGTACATCCATGTCTACCCTGAAGTTGTACAGTAAGCCAGCCAGTAGCATATAAGGTGTACTCATGTAGGCTGTAAGGTAAGTGCATGGATCAGATAAAAGGAATGAGGCAAAAGGCCTCTCGTAAGATGTGGGGGAATGGAAGAGAAGGATCGTGGACACAATGAGGATGGGAATCTCAATTCACAGATGAGATCACCTTGGCAGATCCATCAGATCCACAGAGATGGTCAGATCTTAGATCAGGGAGATCTTGGGAAAATCCAGGGAAAATCCCTAGATAAGCCTCATGACCACTAACCTTAGAGAATACTTGTAGAATATGCCAGATCCTAAGTTAGGGTTTAGCCTGATAAGGGATGGGATTCCCACAATCACGTGAGAATGAAAGTGGTCATTGCATGGTTTGCAACACATTCACCAGGGAAGAACCAAGTATCAAGGCAGGACAGGAAGATCCTGCTTCAAATAATATCTGATCTAATGGATCTAGATTAGGATTAATCTATGGGAGATCTAGATAGTGATTTCTATAGCCTTATAGCTATCTGACCACATTTATATCTGCCTTTACAAGTATGCTTCCCTTTCATTCTCCCACATCCTTATAAATATAGTACTCTTCTATATTCCTTGATCCATAAGGTTATTGCCTTACTTATTACCTCCACCCTATGCTTCTTATTTATCAGCAAGAGTACTTACTGCCATTGGTGGCCATAGATAAGTAGTTATTTATCCTATATATGGGGCTATGTCCTCTGGCAATATATATACAGGGTGGTAAGGACTTGGAATTTTCCCAGTCTAAACCTCTTGTAACATTAACTTGTCTACTTGTAAGTTTCCACTCAATTCCTCTTTTTCACCTAGTTAGGAGCTCTAGTCTCAAAAGCTTGTACTTGTTATTGCCATGGGCCTTTACCACTCACCAGTTGGTTTGCATTCAAATTGCACTCTTGAGGTATATAATAGTAAGTGTAACTGGAGTGGAATGGAGCAGTAACAGGGGGCTGGAGTTGCATAAAGGAAAATCAGAGGGCTAGAGTAGCTTACTGGCAAGCACTGAGTGTAAAAACCAAGCATAAGCTAGATAAGAATTGGGTCCAAATTACAGCATATGACAGAAACTCCTTTTGACCCTTTTTTAGAAAATCTCCAGACTTTATCAGATACCTCCAGAGCTACATTCTCTCCCATGTTTGTGAAATGGTGAGCAGCCATCCCATCCTCATGTCTCAGTGCTGGTCCAGTGGATGCCTTATACTAATAGCTGAGGTTTGAACTAGACCCCAGAGAACTAGGCAAAAGGATAATGAAGAAGAGTCAAGTGCCTTGTATAAAGCCCTAGAGCTCAAGTGCACAAAACTGGGGATATCCAGCTTGTGCCAGCCCTTTATATATGCTACATGAATGTGCACGGACCATGTAACTAGGACAGCCCTAAACTATTGCTATAGTAAGCAGACCAATGGCAATAAATAAGCAAGTACCTTAGCAGTTCCTCATGGTAACTGCCAGATAATGATGTCATGGTCTGGAATGATCTAGAATGTGATTATTGTGAAAGTGTGAAGTAGTGAAGTAGTGAAAAGGTGAAGAGGTGAAAAGATGAAAGATGAAAGGTGTCTCATGGTCATGTGATGTGAAAAGTGAAAAAATGATTATAACAGTTTGAGCCCTACCAGTGCACTTGAATCCAGTGTTTGTTCTGGAGTTTTCTCCCTCTAAAACTCTGAATTCTAACAATATATTTGAAGGGGTTCCAACTCTATCTTGGATACCAGTTTTAACAGATATAGCTGTTTCAATATGACTATATATCTTCACAGCCTTCAATTTAAATCATGTGACATAAGGGGCATTCTCATAGCTAAGAGTGTATACTATTTATAACTCCACCAAAGCTAACTGAAATTCCCACACTATGTGGCAGTATACTTTATTTACTGCAAGTTAAATCAATATGGAAAGGATTTCTAAGGTCACTATAGAAGAGGATTTAAATGGAATATAACAAGATACCTGTTGTAATATATTTTTCACTTTTTTTACATCTTATCAATTGGCCTTATCTTATCTCACATATGACTATCCAAATCTTATCTTACACAGGTGGTGGACTAGCAAGCAGGTCTAGATTTAGAGCATAGGCTCAATCTCAGATTTTAGCACAAACTCTATTCTTGCAGATCTCCATTTTATTAGCTTTTTTTTCATTTGATAGAAGCTCTGATCCATTCTAGTCACTGATAATCATCAAAAAAGGCTTGCCTCTTGATAATGATCATATTTGGGAAAGGAAATCCTCCTAACCAGAGTTCTGGGATATAAATCACTCAGTATAGTATATTCAAGTTCCCTTTGTTACTCTCAGTTCTCTAGCTTTGAGCACTTGTATCTCCACCAGTATATCTGTCATGATGCTTTTTTTTATTTCTTGATCATGTGATCTTATCTTATCAGGGCACATGACAAGTCACATGACTCAGGGTATAGAGTTAGCCTCATGCCTTCAGTCCCTGCAGAGTCAGTTTCTTTTTTGTTTCTTCTTTACTTCTTTTCCATTTCAGAGAAGCATAACCCTTGATTTTCTTATAATTGCTTCTCTTTCTTTTAATTCCCATGCCTCATATATGGAAAAGTTCCCATCAGGGTCTTGATCTGTGCACAGACCTGTAATATATAAATACTATAGCAGTAGCATCTCCAAGCCCCAGCTTTAAGCACTTGTATTATACTTGTGTTAACTCTAGGCTCTCCTTATATCATTTCTCTTTTCTTTCTGAGCTGTGGCACATCAATCTCAGTGTGCATAATAGTATCTCTTAGTTCCTGCCCCTAGATCTCCTTTATTAAATTTCTTTGCTTGCATCTGCTCAGAATTAGAGTCTTTGAAGTGCCCTCTGAACTAGTGGTATAACAATACTAGTTGAGGGGTGCCAAAAACTAATAGAATGCATGTTTAGAAGAATCTAGGTAGCAATCAAAGCAAAAAGAGGTTATATCAAATACTAATATTTATTTAAGATCAAAAGTGAATAGACTCTTCACAATGGCTAGGCTAAATCACATGACTAAGAGAGTAATAGATAGTTGAGAGTAAGTACTTTATTTTTTCTCCCTGATGCTAAGCATTGTTTCTATATGTGTTTGCAGTGTGCTTTGTGCACTGCATTGGAGTTCAGTTTACCCAGTCACTGTACAATTGTCAAAGAGGTATGCTTAATATACTATTATTAATTTATTTTCTGCAGGGATTTATCTCCCTTCAGGACACCAGCATTGGATAATTACACAATAAAATATAGTAGGTATCAAACAGTATACTGTCTTGTTTATGTGAGAAAGAGAGATGTATACAATATAAACAGCGACAAGATGCACAATACGATCAGAGCAACTCATGAACACATTATGATGCAATAGCAAATATCGACGGGTTTAAAACAGCAGACGAGAACGGACGCAGGCGTAGGGCCCTCCTTGATAATGCCTATGGGCACTGCAGCCCAGCTATGACATTTCCTCATCATCGGTGTCAGAGATGTACTCTTTGCTTTTGCTGAAGTATTGAGGAAAGGAGAAACAGTCAACTCAGGCGAGCAGTGTGACAGACCAGAAAGAACGCACAATTGTTTCTTCCGCGGACCACCTGCCGCTTCTTGGTCTTCATCATCGCGAACAACTCGTTTCTTCGCTCCCCGCTATTGTATCGTCAACATGAATGGACTCAGCCTCGACCCACCATTATAATCACCACGTACCTTCTTCGCAGGTTTGCTCTCCACCTCCTCGTCACTAAACAACTGTTCGTTGTCTTCACCCTGATCGCCTGTCCGCTTCAGCTTTCCTTTCCTCTTCTTATTCGGTTCCGACAGTAGAATAGCACCTTCGTCCCCGCTCTCAGCTTCGGCCTTGACCTTCCTACTCGAGCGTTTCAATTTACGTTCCCGTTCCTCGTCGCTCTCCATCTGGACTTCTCTTGTCCACTCGAGGGCTTGTTCTCGTGCAATTCGACGCTCCTCCGCCAGCTTCTCGGCTTGTATGCGCAGCTCCTCCATCTTTGCCCTCTGTTATGATATCAATACTACGAACGACGCCCAACGGACAGGAGGAACGACGCACCTCAAGAGCTTCCTGCCGTTGTTTCTCTTCCTGTCGCTTCTGGCGGGCAATTTCAAGTCTCGCTTGTGCCTCTGCTTCAAAGTCCCTTTGAGCAATGACATGCTCATCTGCACGACGTAGCATGCTCTCTCCATATTTCCGACGCTGGTCTGCAACCTCCACGTTATAGGGCAAGAAATGGGATGTATCCGCCGCCAGTGAACCAAAGATACTAACATCATAGACATGTCAGTGAATGGGGCCGATCGGAAGGAGGGACATACCGTTGGGCATAGTTGGCCTGCGCGATAGCCCGCTCGAGGTCCTTCAGCGTTCGCTTGGCGGGACCTAGTCCAAACATGAGTTCTGCTGTTTTTTGTTGAATCATAGCAATGTTGTACACAATCGCCTTGTCACTCGGTTGTACGTGGAGTGCCTAAGTCGAGTTTTGATTAGACTTCACTGTCCTGATACGCTAGTATATTACAAAGGCGAGATATCCTCACAGTCTGTGCATATTTCAACGCGGTGTTCATAGCTACTGACGTTTGTTCCTTGCTGGCCTTGGTATACCAAGATCGACACAGGCACATCAACACCGGAACGTTTCGACCGCTGTAGAACTTGACAGAAGCAGTTTCGTACTACAAACATAAGATAAATGCTTAGTGGCTATAGTGGTTCCACCATTGCTTACGCTTTCAATCGCGCGATCGAACTCATCGCGCGCATAGTAGCAGTGGCCCATGTTCACATAAACACTCCCATCATTGAGCGTCTCCCGAATCTTTGCGAACACATCAAGCGCTTCCCGCGAATTCTTCAGTCGCCGCTGGGCATCGTCAGCTGCTGAAACAGGGGGTAAACCACTCCATGTCCCCAGTGCATCCTCCGCGGCTGCAATGGCAAGACCTTGAGCAGCCACAGCACAGAGTGGATCTAGCTGAAGGGCCTTGTGGTATGCCTCAACCGCACGCTGGAAGTTCCGTTTTCGCTCTTCAACCATCTTTGGATTAGGATCTCGACTATCCCGACTTTGAGTGTATAGGATCCATCCGGCGGCACAGAGAGAGTAGACGTCATGTCTCTCGTGATCTTTGAGCGTAGCAAATACGAAGTCCTTGGCCGCCTTAACGTTGTGCTGAAGAAGGAAAGAAGTATAATATGCGCGGAGGTTAAGGTTAGTGTTCTGGGTAGCTAATGCCTGCTTGAGCAATTCATGAGCATCATTGGGCTGACCAATGTCCACAAGCATTTGGGCTTGGCGGATCTTGGCTATTTGAACTGTCAGGAGCGTTGTCAAGGAAGCCACATAGAAAGACTGACCGTCAACATATTCCGGGTGACGAGAGAGAAGTTTGTTGTATGCCTCCTTGGCCATCGCATGCTCGCCACCATCCTCATATACCCTGGCGAGATTATAGAGTATCGATGTTGACATTGCTTCCCCATCCTCAGCACTAAGCATCGCAGCCTTCGTCAACGCATCCTCATACATAGTCCGCGCCTCGTCCAAATTGCCTTCCATGTGTTGCAAGGCGCCAAGGTTGTTCAATAGCCGAGGATCGACCTGACCACTTGTCGCACTCACTTGTAAGGCGTCACGAAGAGTCTTGGCAGTCCGTTCTATGTTGTCTTCCTGCCACAAACGTGCAATTTCGACATGCATCTCCATGTCATCATTAAGTACACTCGATGTTCGGTTTGATGCATTTGCTTGTCCATTTGTACGTGTATCGTCTAGTTCGATAGATTTATTGACTCGATCAAACAGTTCACGTGCTTTGAACTTCTCCTGGGTAACATCTGTACTTGACACACCCGGTCGGGGATGTGCACGAAGCGAAGCAAGAATAACAGTGGCTTCCACTGAACGTTGCGGGTTCGGAGGTTGTATTAGTGTGTCGAGAGTGTGGATCGCCGCAGCCACTTCATCTAATCAACCGGAACTTTCATTCTTCCGATCAAGTCCAGACAATATAGAGCCTACCATTAAGCATCTGCATCTGTGCCATGCCAATAGCACCAAGTATGTGCTTCGGTTGACCCTCCGTCGCGATCGTGTAGTATTTTGTCGCATCTTTTGTTGATCCTTCCGCATGCAGAGCTCGGGCAGCTCTTAAATTACCCTCCGTCAAAAGTGTTAGTGTATCAGCGAACTGTATCGTTCGCTCTGCCAGTTTCAATGCCTGAATCAAGGATTAGCAATGTGGCGCACGTTAAAAGGTTTAAAATCACCCGTTTGAGGTTATTTTTACGAAGGAATAACTCGCATAACGCGTTCGCTGCAGCAGCGCTCTTTTGGTTTGCATTAAAGGCCCTCTCAATGTATTTAGTGCCAACTAGGAAGGCCTGGGCGCGTTCTTGCTCGGTTTGGTTCCCTGCTTTACTCGCATTGATAGACTCTAAGCCTAATAAAAGCTGCGCCGCCCATTCAGACGGGTTCTGGACGTAAAGCTGAGTCTCACGGTGAAAGCAAGATATTGTAGTGAGCTACACACCACTTCCAAGCTTCTTTCCCATGCAGCCTTTGCCCTCGTCTTGTGATCCATTGCCCAGAAGCAGAGACCGATACCAATCCGAGGATCCGGAACGCACGACGGATTTAGTTGGAGGACCTGCTGAAATAATTTGAGGGCTTGTGGATAATTGCGTCTTGCATAAAGGATGCGTGCCTACAATTCATAAGCGTGTTAGCTCCAGAGACACTAGCCAAGCAGGACAGCGAACTTTGCCGAGGAGTGCCACGATATTAGTCGGTTTTTCTGCGAGAACGCCCTCGAAGGAACGCATCGCGTCATCCATGGATCGGGTGGCCAATTGTTGAATCCCTGTACCGTCCTAAGTTTAGACGTTCTGATGATAACTGTTACACACCTCGCGTCAGGAATGCCAATGTTCCACCGACATCTTCTCCACCTTCTGCCGCGGCCCTCTCTCCGGCATTGAGGTATTGAGCAGCATCTCGATAGTATTCTTCTTTTGAACGCACGCCTGTTAGTTGGTCCTCACCTGAATGGTAGCCGTGAGCAAGAGTAGACCTAGGAGACGTTGAGGCTTACGAGCATCTGGCAAAATGACCTTCGGTGCTTTTTGTGCGTGTGCAATCTGAATGTTCGCAAGTAGCGCGTATACCGGAGGTGACTGAGCTGTTATGCCATTCGCTGTCAAAGCTAATAAAAATCGCACCAAATGAGTATGTGGGGAGTATGGTGCCAATCCGACCACGTACACTCGATCGCAGAATGTGCAATGCGCTCTGCGGCGGAAAGGTATCCCCTTCGCCAATACTCCCCGGCCAGCCTCGCCCACACTGAAACTCTACACTGACCCTCCTTCAGTAGATCAAGTACATCGTCCGGGTTGGGGTCAAGGTTGTCCAAGTCTATGGTAATAACTTCTTGTCCTCCGAGTTCGATGTCAATCGACCGTCCAGTTCCGTTCGTCGAGTCGTCCATGACGGTGAGAAGCCGTTGGTCCAGAAGTTGGAGCAAGGTGGAAGAGCCTCTTACCCAGTCGCTGTGCCTAGCGAAACCTCTTGGTTTCGTACT
>JBBPJW010001174.1:0-14428 GCA_038088935.1 Pulveroboletus aff. viridisquamosus
CAAGAGGGCAAGACTGGGGAAACCCAGCCTTGCATCTCCTGCCTTATATATTGCTGGCATCTGTGCACAGACCAGCTACAGGAGACCTACCCTAAGGAAGCTATCTATGGAGCACCAATAGCTAAAGGGGCTCATGACTAAGTAATAGATAAGAGAGCATGGATTGGGTAAGGGGATGAGGCAGTGGCCTCGTGGATACAGGATGGAGGAGAGAAGCTACCATACCATGAGGATGTGGGTAGAATGGAAGTGCACTGGTATCAATCCATGAAAGCAGCATGGCTGCCTGGAGGCCGAGGAGATCCAATCTGGATCTCTGCCACAGATCAGATTCTAATCTCCATAGAGATATCATTGGGGACTGATCTAAGATCTCATCGAGATCCAGCCACTGTCACATGACCTAAACCTAAGTGCAGGGAAATACTCTAAAGAACTACTAACCTTAGCCTAGGGCTTGCCTTATAAGGCTACTCATTCGCTCGATCACATGCTACTGATCTTATGACCAGAGCATCACATGCTTTCTGGTCTCTCACAGTCACATAAGACCACGTGTTAGGCTGGAGCCATAACAGATGGGATCAGGGCAGGTAATAAAGAAGAGGGGCAAAAAGATACCATTAAGTAGATAGAAGATCTTGTAACTAAGTTACTAGATCAATGAACTCAATTGGTCAGACATAAGATGGTCCAGGTTTGTATGGGTAACAAAAATGAAACACCTCAACAATCTCCAAAGCATAACCTAATTAAGTGGCAAGGATCTGTAAGGTTTCCTTATTAGTACCTTTATAACTTAACCACTTAACCAAATACAGTAATTTGCAGTTTCTTTGCCTATAATCTATCTTCAAGTCAAGAATCTAAGAGATCTCAAACTTCAGTTCTTCATTAATCTTGACTGGTGGCAGTGGTGGCTGAATACAATCAGAGATGGTATTGAAGACAGAGGATTCTAGTTGGAAGACATAAAAGACCAGGTGTATGGACTTTATAACCTTTAGGAGACAGCATAAAAAAGAGGAAACCTGCCTGAGCAATGATGGAGTAAGGACCTAAGTTTTTTTTCAGCAAGTTTCTTGAAAGGTCAAGTAGACCTGAAGTACTTAGCCTTAATGAGAACCTGGTCATCTATTTTGAAATCTGGTGCCAGAGATTATCAGACATCAGCAGGAACTTGGTATCTTTTCTAAGTGGCAGCTATCTTTTTACAAATGAATTCATGGAGCAAGTTGAGGTCAATGGCATACTCTTAAGCCTGAGCAGAGGTAACATTGTAACATTGTGTTCCAGGTGGACAGAGATGTTCAGATAATAGCCCTTATTAGTGAAGAAAGAAAAAATATCTGTAGTAGCATTAGGTGCATTGTTATAGGCAAACTCTACAAACAAAAGGAGTTTGGACCAATTGTCCTGCTAATAGTTACAATAAATATATGAATACTTTTCCAGGGTCTAATTCATTTGCTGAGTTTGACTATTAACTTCTGAATAATACCCAGAGATAAAGTAAAGGTGAATATTGAGGGCTTGTCCCAAGAAATGGAAGAAGTGGGAGATAAATTTGGAATGAAAAGAAACTCCATGTTTGAAGAAGACATGAAGTAAGAAGAGTTTAGCAAGCTCTGAAAAGGTCACCTTATCATCTGTAGGAATAAAAACATATTGCTTTAATAAATGATCAATAATAATAAAAATAGAGGAGGCAGGGAGTTGCTTAATGAAATCCATAGAGATGGAATCCCATGGCTTCTTAGAGATAGAGAGCTGCTTTAGAAAGCCATAGAGCTTATGGCAGGGTACCTTGATGCAGGCACAAGCTGTACAAGAGGAGACATAGTCTTTGACAAAAGCTTGAATGCCAGGCCAGATATAATTGAAATCAATTTGCTCTAAGGTCTAATTCCATCTGAAGTGGCCAGATAGAGGGTGGTCATGCATAAAATGAAGAATACAGAAATGTAGGTCAGAGATGTTTGGAACATAGATCTAATTGTCCAGACATATAAAACCTACTAAGTCAATAAACCAATAAGAATTAGGTGGCTGAGGGGCAGAGAGCTAAACAAAGGTGAGAGGTGCCAAGAAGATATCATGATAAAGTAATTCAAATTTAAAAAGGATAGCAGATCAGAAAACTGGTGTGGCCAAGAAAAAAGCCCAGAGTAAGGCAGTAAGCTGCTCTCAAGTAAAAACAGATAGAAGTTGTGTGGATTAACATGGGTATAGTTGCTATCCCCTCCTTTGGAATAGATGTCCCATTGTCTAGTTAAAGCATTAGGCTTAGCACTAAGGCAACCTGAATGGAAACAAATGAGCATATTAAACTAAGAGAGAAATTATGACCATTAGACTTGCTGTTAAGCCCTAGACTCTAGGTGCTTTACACTGCAGCCTTAGACCCTGGGAACCTGTCAAGAAAGGGAGAGAGAGGGGAGTAGACTCAGGTAGGGGCTGAAAATGCGATTCAGAAAATGTAAAAGTAGAGCTAGAAAACTAGAGCTATAGGCCCAAGTATTCAAGACTAAAAAGTTCAAAGCAACTAAGACTAGGATTATATATGCTATGGTATAGTGCACAGACCAGGATCCTGCAGGGTCCTACCCTGAGCCTTCTGGCTTGTGGAATGGAAGAAAAGCTGGTCATTTAGGAATATATCCAATGACTAATAAGAAGCAGGATTTGATCAAAATGAAAGAAGATTAAATGATGAAAATAAAAGGCAGGTAAAAGACAGGAGGCTAGCCCTCTGCCCTGAATCTAGACCTGATCAGGTAACTTGTCACATGCCTGGATAAGATAAGAGATTAGATTGATGATGTGATGAGATAAAATAAGATCAAAATAAAATAAAATAAAATAAAAGTGTTATAATACTTACTAGTAAGTCTGAAGCTTAGTTATAGCAAAATACTTGAGGTTCTTTTAGTCAGTGACAATATTGACCAGAGCATCAGAACCTTCAAGGTAATAACACCAGGTCTTAAATGCTTCAAAAATGGCAAGAGGTTCCTTATCATGGATATCATAGTTGAGTTTAGGTGCAGAGAGCATATGCAAGTAGAAATGTGACAGAGTAGACTTCATTATTCAAGCATTAAAGTGAAAAAATACTGGATGCTTTCTGAATCATCTTCAGAATACTCCAGAGAAATTGTTGGATAGGGCTTTTACTTCACCTTATATGGTATGTTTCTGCACTAGTTCTAGTGCCTCAAATTTTGAAAAGGGGTGAAGAAAGATCAGAGGGTTAGAGTAAGTTATAGAGACTTAGATTCAGAGGTATGAGGATATAGAGCCTGCTCACAAGATAGATGGAGGATACAGAACAGCAAAAGAGAATGCTGGGTTAAGTTGATATTTAAACTAAGGTACAAGATACAGAGCTGCAGTAGTTATACCTTGGAGAAGCAAATTATCTAAGAAGAAAAGGGAGATAAGACAGGAGTTGTCTCAGAAGCAAAGGCAAATGTCAAATATAACCTGGATATAAATGAAGATGTTAGACATAATGCTAACAATATCATGTCAAGATAAAACTGGAGAAAGATAGAAATAGATAAGAAGGAAGAAGAACAGAAATAGGAAGTAAGGTCAGAATCACTATGGAGTTATATGGAAATGGCTTGGAACTAGTATAAGAAGTTGTGGGTAATATTAGATAGAAAGAGATGGAGGTAAGAGAAAAACTAAATAACATATAGCTGATAAACTCAAAGCAACCAGAGTTATACCAGAGATAAAATAGAGTAGACTTTGTGGCATAGAATATAACAGTATTCTCCTCTTAGGGCCTAAACTCCTAAAGGCCTTAGACACATGTTCTTGTTTAGTGCATGGTCAGAGTAAGTGTCAGAGTCTTAGTGGATTATGTTATGGGTCACTACCCATCCTATCTTGATACTCATGACATCCTTGGTGGATGCTCCTAGTCCTGTCCTGAATACCTGCTGAGGCTTTTGATCAAGTGGCCCCTAACTTGGCGAATGATGGAAGTGAGACCCTGGGCCCCTATGTATGAACCAATAGCCAGACAGCAGAGAGAGCTGAAGGGAAATCCTTCTTGGATCAAAGCCTTAGATCAGAGCTGTAGATCTAGCCTAGGTCACAAGAGAGCAAGACTGGATTTCCCCAGCTTGCACCTCCTGCCTTATATATTGCTGGGAGCTGTGCACAGACCAACTACAGGAGACCTACCCTAATGTATGCTATCTATGGTTACCAATAGCATAAGTAGCTCCTAGACCCTAGATAATATATATGGAAAGACATGCATGGAGCATGAGGTAGGAATGAGGCAGTGGCCTTGCAGATACAGGATGGAGAAAAGAAGCCACACCATGAGAATGTGGGAGAATGGAAGGGAAGGTGCAAGGGCTTACAGATATGAATATGGTGTGGCTGCCATAAGGCCAAGGAGATCCATCTAGATCTCTGCCACAGATCTGCTAATCTTGATCTCATCTGAGATCTGCCACATCAGTGATCCAATACCTTTGTGTGGAAACTCTGAATGGACTTAGATCTTAGCCTAGGGTTTTCTTGATTAGGCTACTTGTTCACATGATCACGTGCTCCTGGCACATGACCAGTCACATCACATGCTCCACAGCTCTCATGGTCATGTGAGACCATCATGTTAGGTTGTCACCATAACAGATTATAAGCCCATAAAAATGATTATCACTTTGAAAAAACTTCTCAATAACTTTTTCAAACATGTTCTTATTTGCTGATATTTACACATGGTTTAATATATACCTTGAGAAGTACATGGAGAATGAAGAGAAGCTTTATGAAGTATGCTAAGTGGGAATGGAAAGGAAAGGCAAGAAAGAAGAAAAAGGTTTGGAAAAGAGCAGAGAAGGCTTAGAGGGCAGTAAAAGAGGTTGCCAGGTGGCAGGCCAAGAAGGCAAAGAGATGGGAGGCTAAAAAGGCAGCCCATAGAAGGGTAAGTGCAGCAAGCTAATAAAAATGCCCAAAAAGCTAACCTTGTTCCAGACAGATCAACTTTGTTAAGCCCAGGCAGGGGCAAGTAAAGGCAATGGGACAAGAAGAGCAGGAAAGGCTCTGGTATGCCAGAGGTGTGACAACTGGGGGCTTAACTGTGAGGTGGGCTCTGGTAAGTCAATATTATGCTTTGCCTGCATAGAGATGAAGGCAAAATATGACCACCCCAGCCAGGAGAAGCTGGAAAGGGAGCAGAGAAGAAGGGGTGAAGAAGAAGAGGTGCCCAGAGGTAGAGCAAACTTGGAGGAGATAGAGGAGAACCTCCATCAGGTGGTAAAAGAATGTTGCCTGGTAAAGGTGGCAATAAGGAAGGTGGGTGAAAAGGTATAATGGGAGATGAGATATCAGAACAAGCTAATGGGGCAGCTGGTTGATGTCCTTAATAGAGCATGGGTAGCAGGGAGAAAAGATGAGGGGGGTTTGAAGAGTAAGCTGGAGAATGGAGAGGTTAACAAAGTGGTGAAGAAGTTGATAAAGCTATATGCAGAGGTCAGAGGAATCATAGTGGTGGAGAATGAGAATATGGAGTTGGAGTTGGGGCAGGTGAAGGAAAAGTTAGTTGAGAAGGTAACCACTAAGTAGTTAGAAGATTTTGTAACTAAGTTACTAGACCAACTCAAATCTGGTCAAATATAAGATGGTTTAACCATAAGACAATCCAGGTTTGCTCAGATAATAGAAATGGAACTTCTTAATAATCTCCAAAGTATGACCTAATTCAATGGTAAGAAGCCATAAGGTTTCCTTATTAATATCTTTATAATCTAACCATTTAACCAGATATAGTAGTTTGCAATTTCTTTACCTGCAATCTATCTTTAAATCAAGGATCTTAAAGATCTCAAAATCTGGTTCTTTATCAATCTCAACTGATGGTGGTAGTGATGGTGGCTGGATATGGTTAGGGATGGTATTGGGGACAGAGGATTCTAATTGGGAGACATAAAAGATTAGGTATATGAATTTCATATTTTCCAGAAGGTAGAGCATAAATAAAAGGGAATCTGCCTAAGAAATAATGGTATAAGAACCTAAGTTCTTTTTCACAAGTTTCTTGGAGGGTTAAGTAGACTTGAAGTACTTAGCCTTAATGAAAAACCTGGTTACCTACTTTGAAGTTCTACAGTGGAGATTATCAGGCATTAGCAGGAACTTGATACTTTATCTGAGTGACAGCTATCTTCTCATAAAGAAATTCATGAAGAAATTTATGAAGCAAGTTAAGGTCAGTGACATACTCTTAAGCTTGAATGTAAGATCATGTTCTGGGTAGACAGAGAGGTTTCAATGGTAGCCCTTATTAGTAAAGAGAGGGAAGATACCTGTAGTAGTGTTAGATGCATTTTTGTAAGCAAACTCTGTGAGCAGAAGGAGCTTGGACTAATTGTCCTGCTGATAGTTGCAATAAATACACAAGTACTGTTCCAGGGTCTGATTCATTCACTTGGTCTGACCATTACCTTCTGAATAGTATTTAGAGGTAAAGTGGAGGTAGATGTTGAGAACTTGTTCCAAGGAATGGAAGAAATGGGATACAAACTTGAAATCATAATTGAAGGTAAAATGGAAGAGTATTCTATGTTTGAAGAACACATGGAGTAGGAAGAGTTTAGCAAGCTCTGAAGAGGTTACCTTATTATTTGTAGGTATTATATCCCATTTCATGAAGTCTACTCTGTTCTGTCTCTGATTGTTAAATAAAGCAGACTATGCTTGAATATACTATCAAAAACAGTATTTTGATGCTTAAAACTCTGTCATATCTAATTCTGAAGAGCTAAAAGAACTTCTGGGTCAAGCATACTACTAGACCACAGAGGAATGTTAGAGGGGGTAAACTCTAGATGCAAGGTACTGTTAGGATTTAGAATGACTGAGAAGAAAAGCTCCAGAAACAAACTCTGATATTGAGTACACTAATGTGGCTCAATGTTATGCTAGGCCCAGATAGAGACTAACATAGATCTTATGACTATGGTGGGCTAGGAGAGAGGCTCAACAGTGGTCAGTCTTAGGTGCTAAGAATGGTGCAAATACAGAATGGCACTATAGTTCCTTAGTGAAGATTGAGGACAAGACAAGGACACTAGTGCTTGTCAAGGATTCTTGGGTGATGCCTGTCATTGAAGGACACAAGTGGGACTTCCTTGATAAGGGTGGGGCAAAGGTTCAAACAATGCTTGAAGAAAGCAAGGTTGAATAAGACAGAAGTAGCATGGGAAATATGAGGAAGAAAGTATGCTACTTATATGAAGACAATAAGGTTCAGACTTAGTTAAATAAGTCAGAGTATGTAACTAATAATGAGTAAGTGATCTGTGTGGAAATGAATGGAATGTGATAGAAGTAGGCTATAAGTAATACCTGCTAACTAAGAGAATGTTCTGGAATGGAAGAAGTCTGAATGTTTCAGATTATAACAAGAAAGCATTGGAAACATACAAAGGGCAGAAGCTAAGATGAGAGAGGAAAAAGAAAGAAACTAATTATAATATTACCCTCCTAGTATATTCAATGACCCAGTTGAACAACTCAGAAGACTAGAAGGAGGGGGTTGGAGATCTGGTGATGTTGGCCCAGCCAACCAAGTCAATGACATTGTTGTTATCATTGGTATGATAGAAAGGCAGAAAGGGTGGGAGAAATGGGGGAGCATGGTGGTAGAATCCATGCAAATAATGGGAATGGGAGGATCCATGAGAGGAGCCATAGGAGGAGTTGCAGGAACTAAAGAAGAAGGAGAAGTGGTCAGGTGAAGGGTGGCAAAGTGAGCAATTAGCCTGGTTATGGCCAGGTCACCATTATAAGCAGGTGGAACATTGGTAGACAGAGCAGTTCACACATTGATGTTCAAGGGCATGGCACTGAAAGTAGCCATTATGGTGACAGTAATGGAAAGGGGGGAGGGGAGCATGACCATGGTGGCCAGTCCACCAGTGCTTAACATGCATAATAGTATTGATTTTCTCTGATAATAGAGGAGTGAAGGAGGCTAAGTGGAAGAAATGGGCAGTTAAGGGGACATGGGTACAGGAGGTGGAAGACTTGTGCTCAAACCAGTCTACATTAGAGATAAATTCACCAAATTCAAGCTAATAGATAAGGTTATTGAGTATAAAGGACATTTGACAGTAGATAGTATAGAGATCAATGTGTACTACATTGGTATTGACTTCTGCAGTTTGATGAAGAAGTGTGGATGTGAGATAAATATGTTTGACCTGGTAATAGAGTATATAGAGGGCCCACAGGGAAGAGTTCATATCAAGGTGGGATCTGATGGAAAAAAACAGCCAGGTATTAAAGATGAAGGAGCATGCAAGGATGAAGTATTCTGGGAAATGGTCATCAGAGTAAAGAACATGGGCAGTAATGGGAAGGTCTACTGCTGTGATAAAGTGTGGGTCAGCAAGGTGAAGGACCAAGATGAGAGCAATAAGGGCAGGAGAGTATAGGCCAGGAGGAGAAATGGGGATGGGGTTGAACTGGATGTTGGCAAGGGACATAGGTTCTGGATCTGAGGAGTCATAAGAGGGAGATATTATGAGGTCTTCTATATGTAATAAGTCTATAAGGGATGCTTAGAAAGAGAAGACAGGAAAAGGATTAGCAGAGATTTCTATAGTATTATCAGAAGAAATGTGGGTATAAATAGGAATTGGCTGGTGGACCAAGGTAGGCAGGGTGGCAGGGGCAGAGGCAGGGATTGTTATGAACTTACTGCTTTTAGCCTCTATTTTCCTATTTCATCTTATTTAGATTACCTTTAGTTTTGCTGGTCACATAATTAGCAATATATAAGGGACAAGGGATAGACTAGATTTTCTAGTCTGAATCCCTTATTTCCTGGTTTCTCTGGTTTTTCTCTGATTTGAGCACACCTCAAGGCTATTTCTGGTCTTTGAATTGAGTCTATAACAGAAATAGGCATGGTAAGCACTAAATTAACAGCAAAATCTGGGGTAAAGCAGGAGCAGTAGGTAAAATTGTAGAAAATGGTTATTACTTGGGTTTCTTGGTATGCTGGGGTATTTTCTGTGTGTGTGGAGGGGCTGAGAATGAGGGGGAGAGAGAGTAGAGACATTTATATACCTTAACTATGTCAAATGCATAAAGAGATTGAATTTGGGTTTCCACAAGTTCTTTTCTGCTGAGTAACCCTTCCATCAGATTAGAAAGGAACAAAAGGAAGGCAAGCTTTGATGTTTTAATATTTACTTGAATTTGTATTTTTCTTGGCCTTCTATAAGATCTGAGGATAAAGCTGAAAAGTTGCTTCTGTGAACATTGTTTTTGCAATAGGATAATAACAAGGAAGCATGGAAACTGGATGGATCTTCCAGAAAGTGGGCAGATGGAGGTAATAGGTAATGGGGGATAACACCTCTGTAATAGTGAAAGGTTCTTTACATTTTGGCATGAATTTTGGATAAATAACAGATTGTTTAAGATTTCTGGCCTCAAGCCAAACTTTAGATCCTTTTAAGAATGGGATAAACTTTGAGCAAATGTGGGAGGCCATGGTTTGATAAGTGAGGTCATGGGCTGTAAGGGCTTTATTTCTAGCTGCTGTCAGATTCTTTAATCTATTATTAACTACAGGCATGAGAATCTTGGGGATCATCAAGGAAAGGGCACAGGGTTTATATCCTATTATAAGATAGAATAGGGATTGATGGTAACAGAGTAAGGGTGGTAATTGTGGACAAATTCTGCATGGAAGACTTGCTCTGCCTATTTGAAGGGATTTGCTCCATAGAAAATATAGAGGTAGATTTCAAGTTTCTGATTAACTCATTTAGTTTTCCCATCAGATTGAAGATGATATGCAGTATATATGAAGAGATCATAGTTTAGGAGTTTACCAAGCTTCTTTGTGAAGGCAGAGATAAACTAGAGATCTTGATTAGAGATGATTTTATTATAAAGACCAAATTATAAGTAGACTTTGTGAAAGAAAAGGGTAAATATAAATATATCCTTAGTAATGGCAGTTTTCTTGGTAGGGCATAGAATTTTCCCCTCTGTAAGCACAAGGTTGACCACAACCAACAGGGAATTATAGCTGTTGAATAATTGGAGGTCAATGATAAGGTCACAGAAGACCATTTGAAAAGAGTGGGTGGCAGAGAAGTGAATGGGAGAAAGGGCAGGGACAGAGGAGTGGATGTTTACTGTTATGTACCACAAGTTTACAGTACTAAATGCTCAGATAAAGGGTAATGATATAAGGAGCAGCAACAAGTTAACACAAGTAAAATACAAGTGCTTAAAGCTGAAGAGCTAAGAGTCACTATGCTACAGTGTATATAGTGTCCCCCAGTGCACACAGACCAAGACCCTGATGGGAACTTTCCCATATATGTAGCATGGGGATCAAAAAGAAAAGAAGCTGGTGTGTAATCATCAAGAGACCAGCTTCTGAAAAGAAAGAAAAGTAAGTGGAAATGAAAAAGAAGTACCCAGGGGCAAGGCATGAGGCTAACCCTATGCCCTAGGTCTGCTGACCTGTCATGTGCCTTGATAAGATAAAAGATTAGATAACCATGTGCTGAAGAAAAGATAAAGTCATGTGGTCAAGAAAAGAAAAAATGCATTATAACATTTACCCTGTTCTGCTGGCAGATGGTATAGCCTTTAATAAAGTAATGGGCATAAATAGCCATGCTGAGCCACCAGAATTCCTGCTTGATAAGTTGAAAAGTTTTGAGGTGGCCAGGGTAACTGGCAAGAGGGTGGTCATGGCAATGATGAAGGATAGATTGGCAAAGGAATTCATCTGCAGGGACATAGAAATGGTCTTGGTAGGTAAGAAGGTTGTTGTGGAGTTTCCAGTCCATGATCCATTTGTGAAGATTGAAGTGCATAGGGTTATTCCATTTGTAGAGAAGGGAGAGATACAAGGGGTCAGTTTCCATGTGTTTGTAGATGTGGGTGGAGAGTGTTATGTGAATAATGTGGCAGAATAGGTACTTGGGGAGGGTGATAACAGAGGTATTGTCAATGGAGTTAGAGGGGCAGAGATTAGGGCAGTGGAAAAGAGCATTAGGAACTGCAAGGAAGGAACCAGCTACATGGTAGAGCTGGATGTCAAAGTTGGCTAGATTAAGGAGCCAATGGGCTTGTCTGCAGTTGAGCATCTGGGGAGTGTGGAAGTAAGTAAGGTTTTTATGGGCAGTAAAAACCTAGATGGCATGGAAGAATCCTTGAAGGTATTGGCATCAGGATTTGAGAGTGCAGATGATTGTGAGGAGTTTGCAATCATAGATGTCATAGTTTCACTTCACAGTGAAAAAGGTCTGGAAGAGATAGGAACAGGGGTGCCAGTCCCCATTTGAATCTATCTGGAGGAGGATACCACCAGAAACATAGGCAGAAGCATCCATGGCAATGGCAAAGGGGCAAGAGAGGTTGAAGAGCTAAAGGACTGTTTGAAAGAGGAAGAGCACTTTAAGGAAGTTAAAAGACTTCTGGCAGGCTGAAGTCCAGGATCAAAAAGCTGTCTTCTTGATAAGATTGAGAAGAGGGTGGGTGATCAAGAATTAGTTGGGGATAAATCATCTATAGAAGTTAGCAAAACTCAGAAAGAAATAAACATCTTTGACTTTCTGGGAAATAGGCCATTTGGCAATGCCATTAAGTTTGATGGGGTCCATGGCAAGTTCACTGTAATAAACAACCATTTCTAAGTATTTGATCTTGAAAGAGGTAAAGGTGCACTTCTTTAATTTTAAATAAAGGTTGAAATCCATTATGCATTAAAGCACACAGGAAATGCAGATTTTATGGGTATCAGCATCTGGAGAAGAAATAAGGAGGTCATTCATATAGATGACAAGCCATTCTTCAGCAATCATATTATGGAAGAAGTCATTTATACAATGCTGGAAGGTAGCTGGTAAGTTGTTTAGTTCAAAGAATATTATAGTAGGTTTAAAGAGGCCTTTGTAAGTAATAAAGGCCACTTTTCATTGGTGTCCATCCTTGATGTGGATATTGTTGTATCCCCATCAAATGTCAAACTTGGTGAAAAGTTTCACTTTACAAAATTTGTCAATAAGATTAAAGATAAGGAGGAGATAGGTGTGATAGTCAGTGTCGGTTGGCGATTATTGATAACCCCTAGTCTAGGGCTTCAGTGTCGATGACGATGAAGGATATGAGAATTGTTTGAATAAAGCAGGAGTAACTAGAGAACACCGTACTATAGGTACAAGTGCTCAAGACTGGGGAGTCTTGAGACAATATGCTATAGTATATATACTAATGGCTACAGCGCACGGACCAAGACCCTGATGGGAGAATTCCCATGGACCCTGGACGGCGATCAAAAAGAAGAGAAGTCACCATGAGAATAGCCAATGGCTGAAAGAACTCGGTGCTTCTGAAATGGAAGAAAGACGGAAATGAAAAAGGGCTGGAAGGCATCAGGCTAACCCTAAGCCCTAGGTCTAGACCAGTCATGTGACCCATCACGTGCCCTGATAAGATAAAAGATTAGATAACCACGTGGATAGATAAGATAAAGTCACGTGATTGAAAAGTGAAAAAAGGCGGACTATAACAATAGGCATCTCAGATGATGTGTTCATTGAGATATGGGTGGAGTTTGCCATCCTTCTTTTTAATAAAGAAGAAGAAAGAGGCCTGGAGGGAGCTGAAGGAATGAATCTTGCCTGCATGGAGATTTTTCTTGATGAATTCTTTGATTGCTTGGCATTCTAAGATAGACAGGGGATAGACCTTTTCAATTTTAGGTATGAAGGTTTCCCTGAGGTTGATCTTGTGGTTATAGGGTCTAATGGGCAGGAGTTTGTCTAAGATCTTAGGGATATTGGCAGAGACTGTGGTAAATTGCTGGTACTTAGGAGAAAGGGTAGTCTTGGGTTTGGCTTTTTTGGCTTTTTTTGGCAAGTTCTGTAAAGGTAGTGTATTTTGCTATCATTACTGAGGAAATGAATATGGAGCAGGCATTGATAACTAAGAGGGAATGCCACTCATAGAGGGCATTATTAATGGATTGGTTAGGGGATTTACTTTTAAGGAAGCAAATGAGGTGTTCATTATTGGGAAGAATTACTTCTCTAATGTGGTGTTGTCTAAGGGTGGGTTGGATAGCTCTGGAATAATAGAGTTTCTTTGACTAATTAGAGATGAAGGAGATGGTGAGCAAGTTGGCCATTCAATTGACACTGGGATTTGTGGCCTGAAGCCATAGAAGTCCTAGGATCAGAGTTTCTCTGCTACATGCCATGACATGGCAAGAAACTGAGTGGGTTACCTTTTCTAGTTGAAGGAGTATGGTGCATGTGTGGATGATACAATTCTTCTTGTTTAGGGAAAAGTTAATGTTTCATATATTAAGGGGGGTAGAAAGTTGGATACAAGGAAACTTGTGGTGGAAGACAAACTCCCAGTCAATGCAATTGATTTGTGCTCCACTATTGACAAGGGCAGAGGCATCTATGACTAATCTTGGGCACATAGAAGGGAAAACTTGTACTTGAATTCTCATAAACTTTCTAAAGGATGATACAAGTACAGGCATATACAGGAGGGAAGAAGCACCTTGTGTAGAGAAGGCACTCTGTTTCAAAAATCCAACCTAACTTATTCTACTTTAAGTTCTTTATTACTAACCTCTTTAATCTTTGTCAGCTCTTCTTTAGCAGAGATCTTTTTGACTGATTTTTTAGTGGGGGTGGTAAGGTTGGATATGAAAGGGGAGAAGCATTTGTTTGGGCACAAGGCCATATTGTGCCTGGATTTCCTACACTAAAGGCAGATGCCAAGCTTAAAGCATTATTTTTACTCTTGGGAAGTTAACTTGATGAGTTGAATGGAGTTAATATCCATGGCATTTGGATCTTTTTCAGCCCAAAAAGTTGCTGAGAAGATAGGGGTCCAGATATGGGCCTTGGAGTATTTGCAGTAAAGCTTGGTGAGCTTAATGCATTTTGAGGTTCCTTAAAAGTGGATGGCTTTCTTATATCATTTGTTATGTGTCTAGCAAACATGACAGTCTCTAGCACATGACTGTGGGAACTTCAGAGCATGTGATGTGAATGGTTGCATATTCATGTAACCAGGAGCACATGATTGTGTGAACAAGTAGCCTTATCAAGGATAACTCTAGGCTAAGGCTAAGTTCTTTATCATAGAGTATTTCCCTGCACAGGTATTAGTCATGTAATGTGGCAGATCTCAGATGAGATCCAGGTACAGTCCTCAATGACATCTGATCTGTGGCAATTCAGATGGATCTTCTCAGCCTTGCTGCTGCCATGCTTTCTTTATATCTTTAATTCTATGTACTTTACTTCCATTCTTCCACATTCTTATAATATGCTCTTCTCTTCCATTCTTATTCCTTGATCCATGAGGCCACTGCTTCACTTCTTATTCCTGCTCCATG
>JBBPJW010001175.1:0-14422 GCA_038088935.1 Pulveroboletus aff. viridisquamosus
AGTTTGCTAACCAACTCAATCAATTCTTCTCTGATATTCAAGACTTCTTGAAAAAAGCTTGTTTTTTCATGTTGATATGAAACACTAAATCATTCTATGCTTTCTATCAACCAGAAGATGCTGTTATGCTCATTATGCACAACCTCTCTCTTCCTTATCCCTCCAAAAGTTAACTCAACAATGGCTTAGTCTATTTTAAGTTCTTGATGTCCTTTCAAATACAGTGCATTTACAGCTTCCAGCTAAAATGAAAATCCACCCTGTTATCAATATTAGTCAAGTCAAACACACCCTTGATCCTCTATCTAACCAAGTGGTTATTACTTCTGATCCAGTGGTGATTACAGTGGAAGAACATAGTAAGTATATGGTAAAAGAAATTGTGGATTTTTATTTTCATCACAGAAAATTGGAGTATTTGGTTTATTGGAAGAAATATCCCATGAAGGATTACACCTGGCAAATGGCTGCTGATATGGCTAATGCACCAGACTTGGTTCAAGATTTTCACAAGCTAAATCCCTCTGCCCCTCATTATCTTTTTTCCATTAATTCTCCAGAGTTTACTTATTTTTTCTGTCCTTTCCAGAACTTTACTGCTGAGCTTTCTCTTTATTTCTCTCATCTGGAATCTGAGAGCTAAAAAGAGGGTAGTATTATGACATATTTTTCTTTTTCTTGATCATGTGATCTTATCTTATCTTTTCCATGTGGTTATCTAATCATTTATCTTATCAGGGCACATGATAAGTCACCTGACTTAGAGCATAGAGTTAGCCTCATGTCTTTAGACTCTAATAGCTTCTCTTTCATTTCTGGTACTTCTTTTATTTTCATCATTTCCTTTCTATTTCAGAAGTAAGAACCCTTGATAATTATCATAGAAGCTTCCCTTCTTTTTGATCCCCATGCTACATGGATGGGAATATTCTCATCAGAGATTTGGTCTATGTGCACTCTATAGCCATATAAATACTATAACATCACTATCTCAGAGCTTTTAAGCTTTGAGCACTTGTATCTACTAGTGTAAACCCATAGCTCCCCTTATTCCAATTCTTTTCTTTTCTGAGCTTGTGGCACATTGATCTTAGTGTGCATAACACCTTCAAATACCTTCTGTTCCAGAACATTCTCTTACTTAGCAGCTATTACTCTTAATCTGCTTCCCTTATGTTTTATTTATTTTCACATGGATTACTTATTCAGCCAATGTCATTTTATATGACTTATTCAACTGAGTTCCAATCTTATTCACTTTAGTATAAGTAGTGTACCTGTATTCTTGTTTCTTATGCTACTTCTATCTTATATCACCTAGCTTCACTCAGAATCACAGTCTTGCCTGCAACTCCATTGACATGGAACTCTAAAAGTCTTCCACAAGACCAGCATCCTTGTGGTTTCCCTAACCTTTACTAAGAAACATATGGTGCCATTCTGCATTTGCACCATCAATTAGTTACCCAGGCTAATCTTTGTTAAGCCCTACCTCTAGCTCTAGCCCTAAGGCCTGCATTAGTTTCTACCCAGGCCTAGCATAACACCTGTTATACACTGGCACTACTTAGCTAGGGGCTATTTTTCATTCTTACCCTAAGCTAAGTCTTTACTATTTACTGTCTTTAACTGCTTTCTTTGATCTTATCTTATCTTATCTCATCTTATATCTTATCATGCCATAAGATTGGGTCTAGCCTGGTCTAGCCTTTGTACCTCATGTAGCATAGCCTTTTACCTTATTGTAGTCTAGACTTTTTCTGATGTCATGACCTAGTTCTTTAATGTTATATCTTACCTTTGCCTTGCTTTCTTTTACTAATTACACTTTATTTGCCATTGGTTCCTATTTAGTTTCCCTTTGCCCTATTTTCTTATTTAGCATTGTTCTCTGTATACCAGCTACCTCATGTATTCCTCATGGCCTGGTCCATGCACACTTTGTAGCAATATATAAAGGAGCAAGGGCATAGACTGGTTTCCCAGTCTAGAGTACTTGTTTACTTGTTTATCTTGTTTTCTAGTGCCTCCTCTAGGCTGCCATTCTTTTGTCCCCTCAGTATTGGGCATTCCCCAAGGTGATTTCCTCTTGCTGTTGGTCTAAATTCATAACACTTGCCTAGTTCTTCTAGTCTCTAGTTCAAAGGCTAGACTTTAGCAGTGCCCCTAGCAGTAGCAGGAGTGCACATCAAGGCTATAGATGTAGTTGCTCAAAGTCTTGCAGTATAACATTATGCTTCTAAGAAATGGAAAAAAAGAGATATTGCCTAGAAATTAAAAAAAAATTAATAATGGAAAATGTGTAAAGATCTAAGGCTAATTCTGTGCCCTGAGTTTAGACTCCATCATATAACTCATTACATGCACTAGATAAGATGAAGATTAGATAACCACATGGTTAGATAAGATAAGGTCACTTGATAAAAAAAATTAAAATAATATTATAATACATCTGAGTTTATCACTAAGATATTACCTCATAGAAATAATAAGATAAAGAAAAAAAATAAGGAAAACACTAAATAGAGAAGAGAACTTAGTGTAATATGAAAATAAAAAGATTCCTAGATAGTACTAATTTATAATAAAAGTAACATGAGTAATTCAATAGTAAAAAGGAATTTTATAATGGTGACAATAAAAAGAAAATTGTTACAGCTCCAGCCTAACACGCAGTCACACATGATCATGAGAGTTCTCCAGTAGCATGTGATGCAGGTCATGTGACCAAGAGCACGTGATCATGCAAAGGAGCAGCCTTATAAGGTTAAGCCCTAGGCTAAGGTTAGTAGTTCTCTTACAAGTATTCCCCAGCACTTGTGAGGTCACACAACTGTGGCTGGATCTCAGATGAGATCTTAGATCTGTCTAATGATATCTCTAATGGAGATTAGGATCTGATCAGTGGCAGAGATCTAGATAGATCTCCTCAGCCTCTAGGTGGCCATGCTACTCTCATAAATCAAGGGCAGTGTCTTCCCTTCCATTCTCCCACATCCTCATGGTGTGGCTTCTCTTCTCCATCCTATATCCGCAAGGCCCTTGCCTCACCCATCACACATGATCCATGCCATCTTCCTATCTATTACGAGAGCTGAGCTACTTAGGCTATTGGTGTCCATAAATAGCTAGCATTAGGGTAGGCTCCCTGTACTTGGTCTGTGCGAGGGACCCAGCAATATATAAGGCAGGAAGTGGTAAGCTGAGGTCTCCTCAGTCTTACTCTCTTGTCTCTTAGGAGATTATACAAGAGATCTCTACGATCTCCCGGCTGTCCCTCTTAAGGGATCCCCCTGAGCTCTCTAGGGTTAGGCTCTGACTTTCTCTCAGCCTAGTTCGGGGCCACTAGCATAAAAGCCCTAGCAGTAGCAAGGAAGGCACTTACCAAGGTGCTTGAGAAGAAGGATATGGGAAGTATCCATAACAAAAATGATATTTTAATTTGTATGTGCCATTGAATTTTTTGTGTACATTACATAATCAATAGATTGTGTAAAAATATGTCAATTTCATATATTTTTATATTGGCAACAAAACCATTGTAATAAGTATTCCTGATTAATTGGGGCATATCTCATGAGCCTGTGAATTAAAATTCCCACTTGTAACTACAATATATTTTATACATTGCATTGAGATTAAATGTTACAACAGTTTTGTTGCTCACTTTATAGCAGGAGAAACAAGTTTTAAGTTTGCCATGTCCTCAAGAAAAATGGACATGTCAGGAAATGAAAAGGTACAACAAGTTCTGGACCATGTTATCGAGCTCTCTTACCAAAGTAATTCTGACCTCTTTAGCACTTTTCAGGGTCGTCCAACTAACCCAACCTCCTACATGTCGCAGTCGTCTCATATTGGCTTGGCTGCAGTCACACATACTACCTCACCACTTCATTTCGTCGGCTCTAGACTCGAATCAATTACCTCCGACCTGCCTCGGAGATGAGGCTCGGTGTGTAACGGATGTCAGAGAGGCAAAGACGGCCTCTCTTGTGCTAAAATCAGATAACGACGAGATTCCGTGGAGTAGAAGTGGCCGCAGGACGCCTTCATTGCATCGCAGAGTGCGTGCGCGAGGTAGGAAGCTATGCAGTAATCACGTGATGTATTGTAGATACATGCGCAAAACACTCCTGGAAGACTGACCGACAGACATTAACCCCGTTTAAGCATGGATGCGTTGACCGGTATGTGTTGGGCACACATTCGTTCAAATTGTTGGTGGTGTATGAGGGCCTTTACTGCAGGGATGGTTCATGATAATCTGCCGAGTGCGCCGGAACCATCTTTTGACACTGGCACTATGATCGATGGGGATACACAATGGATGATTTTCGACAGGCAGAGGTGCGTTGAGCGGCTGCGCTGCAAAATACAAATTGAACACTTCCTATGTGGCAGCATTCTGCTACCATTTTGGAAGGACAGACGAGGGAACGGCGCAGGGAAGAGGACGGGGCTAGGTTGCGACGGCTGCAAGAAACGGGCCAGGAGAGACGTCTCAGAGTGTGTGTTTGTGGCAGGAAAAACACTGACGACGCGAATCGTTTTATTTAGGATACGACAATGTGTAAGTGTGTGCTTGAGATTTATTGAGCTCAGGTCGAGCTGAATGCTTGCTGGCGTAGTGTACGCAGCGACTCGATGAGCGAGTTTGGGGGAACACAAGCGAGTACACAGCCTCTCCGTTACCTCCTGTTCCCAACGGTCATCAGTTGAATGGTTCGAATAGTGCTGGCGTGCTCCGAATCATTCGTACCTGCCTCCCCTGATGCGTGCACCATCTCAGGATCAGACACTACCCGAGTAGCTTCCCTATCTTTGCATCTTGTCTTCACTCAAGCAGAGAGCGTCGACGACCACCACTCGACTACCTCAGTCCGTTGCATTCCCGCATATGACTGGGTTCTGTTACTCGGTAATATTCCAGCGACGGAGATATCTCAATAAGATAAGGGTACAAAATAACAGAAGAGGTAATGAGGTAAGTGTAGGAATTGGGCGCAGAATTCATTCTGACTATTGTAACCAATCAGAGCGGACTGTTTACATGGCAACGATGTCACCAGCTGCGAATACATATCAGGAGAGAAATGATCTCACCAACAGGAACAAGGAAGAAAGAAACATCCTCAAAATGGGGAACGGAGGTGCTTAATGGACAGATGAATAGCGCGATGGTGCTGGCTTATCCAGTGGCAACGAACCAAACGAAACACGCGAATTAGGGCCATTTGGAATGGCACGAACACCGACTGACACATGTTCCAATTCACAGATACTCCGGATTCTATATCTCCCACACACAATTTCTTTTCTAACGAGTCAGAGGGCCATACTATTCCTGCAGTCCTCCTTTGGTCAGGGTTTCTATTCGACCCATTACCATGTCCCATTTATATAGCCCGAAGGCCCCCTGGAGCCCACTTTACTTAACTGAGGAGCCTTTCTGCGGTATCACCTTCTATCACCAAGTTCCGACGTCGTTATGATGTCGAGCGAGAGTACGGATGACAAACTTGCAAGCACATCTTCCGTTGCTACTGTGGTTGACATTGAAAAGATCATTTGTGTAAACTCTTCAGTTTTGCTCTTCTGGTATGCGCCGCTCATCACTGACAGGTCGAGTTCGAAGACAAGGACCAGCGAAATCCTCAGAATTTCCCGCTCCTTAAGAAGTGGGCCATTACTGTCACGATCTGCATCTTTAACGGAATGACATGTAGCGAACCTGGTCCTTTATAACGTTCTGCGCAGCACGCTCATAGGCACTATTTAGTCACCGCTTCATCCTCGTTTTCTATCAGCACACCGTCAATGAAACGAGATCTGCATTGCACAGAGTTCCAAGCAGCATTGGGCCTTGGCCTGTATTCTATGGGAATCGGCATTGTTCCGTTGGTCAGCCCATCGTTTAGCGAGGTTCGTTGTTACCATGTCTTTAATTGATCCATCGTTCATATTCTTCTAGGAAGTTGGCAGAAGGCCCGTTTATATTTTTTCATCGATTATGTTCGCCCTCACCCAGGTTATGGCTGCATTGTGAGAATGATACCCCAACCCATGCAGACTGTTCACAATAGACTGCACACAGGGCGCCGAACATTCAAGTATTACTCGTGGCACGTACTCTCGGGGGAACGTTTCGCACGACAGGGGGTGCACTAATAGGGGGTACTATCGCGGATATCTGGGAGCCTCACGAGTAAGTGTTATTCGAGCCACGTCTCATTCCAATCCCCATTGTACGTAGGCGAGGCTTGCCGATGGCAATATTCGCTTTCACTTCGGTATTCTCGACCGGGCTTGGATCAGTTATCGGAGGCGTAATCCAATCCAATCCTTCTCTTGGCTGGCGATGGGTCCAATGGATACATGCTATGTAAGATGACACTCATCTTTATGTCATTGTATCTTCACGACAATTACTCTTTCAGGGTTTCGGGTCTTGTCGTTTTGCTTGTGATACTGGTTCTAAGCGAAACGCGTTCTTCTATCATCCTCATTCAGATTGCACGGTCCCAACGTAAACTTACTGGGAACAGTTCTCTTAAAGCTAAAATCGAGATCAATAAGCCGAGCCTCTGGAGCCTTATCAAGGTGTCCTGCACTCGGCCATTGTGTATGACCTACATGCTCCGTTCGAACCCACAGCGCTGATCCTTAATTTTCATTAATAGACTTTTTACTCACTGAACCTATTGTACAAAGTATTAGTGTGAGTTCCTTTTAGTGCTATATTATCCATATGTATACCGAAGTGCCTGGCTGCAGATATGGATGGGCTTCACATGGGGCGTGGTTTTTTGCCTGCTGGAGTAAGTGACGTGCATACGATTTTCGAAATGTACGAACTCATTGGGCGTTTAGAGCAATAACTCCCATGTTCAAGTCGATTTACGGTTTCAGTGTTCAGCAGGCTGGATATACATATACAACATTGAGGTGAGTCGAGCCTCGGCCAGTTTTGGAATGACACCCACACCACACAAGCATCGGTGCCATTGTTGGATGCTTAGCTAGCATGTACCAAGATAAGCTCTACAGGTCTGAGTTTCTAAATGTGTTCCACGCATGATTGAAAACGACGGATATGGTATAACTAGGAAACACTTTTCTCGGAAGCAACAGGAAGCACGACTACATGTTGTATGCGTCGCTGCGTTGTGTCTCCCGATTGGCATGTTTATGTTTGCCTGGACGGCATCACCAAAAATACACTGGGTTGTGCCCCTCGTCGGATTGACGGTCAGTCGCGGTTCTTACTTTTTTCATCCACCAAACATCTTCCTCATTCTGTCTCGAAGGTGTTCATGAGTGGCGTCATGGTCATCTACCAAGTTGCATTCCTGTACGTTGCAGACTGGTGCGCCCGTTTCAATCCGTATGGAGCTTTTCCCCTTTGATGTTCAACGAACTAGTTACAACACATATGCGTCTTCAGCACAAGCAGGACAGACACTGTCCCGTACGTTGTTCATACCCCAGCTTCCCCTGTGTATCTCTCACCTCAGATATCGGTCTTTTTCCGTAAGGAAATATGATGGCCATGGTATTTCCGCTGTTCACGCAAAAATTGTTTGCCACATTGACATACAAGTGGGGACTTACGCTCTTTGCGTGTCTGGCCCTTTTGATGGCCCCTACCCCATTCGTGCGTCCAAGTGTATTTCCAGTGGGGTATGCTTGAGGCGTAAAACTGATGCTTGAACATTTCATTCCAGGTATTGTTCTTTTACGGGCCCAAGATACGTGCGCGCAGTATCGCCTCTCGACAAATCCTGGCTGCCGCAGATGGAGTACACACGCCACAATCTTCTTCCGAGTCATCTTGAATTCCCACAAAAGAGTGTCATTTCACCGCTCTGGATGGATACCATGACTACTCTAAGTAGGAATAAGTCTTACACTTTATTGCACGTTGTCACGTATCATCAATCCTTGACTGGCTGCCATCATCCATGTCACTGAGTGGAGTAAATTCATCCCTGGAGTCCCTGAATCTATACCATCACCATGCACACAGGAATTTAGTCAGTATACAATTGCCGAAAGTACTAATGAAGGTGAGTGACTTCATGGAGGATGTGCACGAAGGAGCACAACACTATGGCGAGCTCATTAGGAAGTATGTAAGTGATGTTGAGGTGGTCTGGATGACTCTCTGGTCGGAAGGAAAAGCGACAGGAGTCTTGCAGTTCCTAGCTGAGGATCGGGACAAGGGTGACAAACCAGAAGGGTGGGTGTCGGTCATATGGCTTCGTCCTACGCGTGTACTCAGAGACTGGTGCATGCCCGCGCACCAAATGGAAACGCTAATCTTTGAAGATCCACTGGACGCCAAGAACCGTTGGGTACGCTCGGGGAATGATCAAGCGCAAGCTCAATAGGCTGCTTCTTTAGACTACACTGTTGTCCTCCCGCATCACCTAGTGGGCTTCTTTGTCAGCGAGGGGATCTAGCAGCTGAATGGGACGCTCAGTGAGCACAATGTCAAGTTTATCATGTTCACGAGAAGATACCCGTGTGAGGAGACGAAGGGACACGACGAGCTCTAGACCACTTCATCATGCTCTCTCACCGGAATAGTTCTGACCCCTCCAGTGTATTGCTGAGTAGCCAAACTAACCTAGACTGTTACGCCAGTGTGTCATTTCCACGTCAGCTTGGTTGCGGTCACACGTATCGCGTAGCCTGCTACTGCCGTCTCGTTCTGTCGGCCGTGGACTCGAATCAATTAATTCTGACCCGCCTCGGAGATGAGGGTCGGTGTCACTTTCTGATAGCCACTCCGACAATTCTGTATTTTTTTCACCCAGCGCCGTTTCGTTGGTTGCCATGAGCGGTATTCAACTCGTATGTCGTGAAACACCTCGAAGGGTTTTCAGTCATTATAAATCTCTAGACTGCACTTACCGTCCGTGCTGACGTAATCCGAAAACGCCCGATGGCCTCCTGTTCCTCCAGGGGGTGCAACGGATGTCACGACGATGGGAACGAAAACAAAGCATGGCGAAATCCCGCGGAGCAGAAGCGGCTCGACGACTCCTGGATTGTATCGTGGAGCGGGCACATCAAGAAGTGTTCCTAGTGTAGCGTGCCTGCCGAGGAGCTGGAGGGATGTAACCGTCTGCCGTGGCGGTAGTACGTATGCAAAACGATCTTGGCAGTGTCACTGACACTCACTTTCTAAAATGAAGACAGGCCGGTCGATAGGTGCGGCGCCACGTCTGTGGGCGGTGCGGGGGGGTCTATACTGCAGGAACCATTACCCGCAAATGAACGTTGCCCATGAGACAGTCCATGACAACTTCCAGGCATGAGTATATATTGGCGTTGCGGTTGAAATGCAGATGAACGCAGGAGGATCAACGGAAGGTGCGTCGGATGGCTGCGTTGCAGAATGCTGCCATTTAAGGACAACAGGCAAGGGAACGGCACGAGGAAGAAGATAGAATAAAATGGGAACGAGAATGAGTGAGCTGATGTATGATTATTTGGGACGGTGCTGACGATCTGGGTTATTTTTTGTTCTTGATACAACGGTGAGTGATTATATATTTGAAAATTCTTAACCTCAAATCAAGCTGGCGTAGTACCAAGATGAAACGCGCGGTACGTCAGAAACATACAATTGGTGAGTGGGATATCAGATAATTAAAATTATCCTGAAGTAACACGAATGGCGTTTACACACTTGATAATCTCAGACGGCTACGGTTTTTCTGCAGTCCTTCTCCGATCAGGCTCGAGCGCGAAAACTCAGACTCCATTCATGCCCGACTTATCCTGATCAAGACAGTGTGAGGAAGTGAGTTAAGGGATTGGAGTAAGGCGAGAGGAAACAAAAAGTATCATAACAGTGATAACTAGTAAAAGTTACATAAGCTTAGAGCGTACATTTCGTACCATTTTCTAGTTCATGTTCCTCAGTAGCTTGACATTTACTGAGGGTAAGTCCTATCTTTATGGGCATTCTACTGTACTAAACCACCATAGTTCTCATAGGTAGTTATCCTAATATCAGTAGCTTGACATCTACTGAGGTTCTCATAGTTCACTTAACCTCTGCACGACACACCCTTTCAACATATACAACTGAAATCGTAACTCGTAGTAGACCAATGTCCGTGGAATGGAGTTCTACTGTATATAAGTAACACACTCTACACGAAAGATTTTGAGAACATTTTGGATATTATGCTCGAGTGATTCCTGGACAGAAGATGCGCATCAGCGCTGCTTATTTAATTTTCTCTGATTATGAGCGCTCGTTGCTGATGATCACGAGTGTACGGCTAGAAATTTCGAGGGTTCGGGGCACCAACGACCAGGGGCTTCGCTTCCCTCGGTGGTCATGGGTGTTGTTCCCTTTACGAGTCAGATACCTGCGCACGGCATCGCCCTCTCGACAGGTCTTGGCCGCTGCAAACGGAACACACGCGCTACATTCTTCCTTCGAATCGCCACGTTCAGGGGTAAGCAGACTTTGAACCCCCAGAAACAGTCGTTTCGTTGCCGCGCGAGAGTATGTAAATGAGACGCTGACTCTGCAGGTTTCAGAGGTGTGGGGTTCGTCTGGGGGGTATGGCTACCGTTTAATTGTTTGAAAGATGACGACGACGACCCTGCTGGTTTCAATCTGGTCGTGTGCCCGTCTTGTGTTGCCCATGGGAATCTGTGGCAGTGCCATACATTGGACAAGCCGGTCTGACGTTTGTCCTCTATCGATCATCCATTTCTGACGCGAGTCTGGGAAACCCTCATTATCCGCTTTCGGGGGCGTTTTTACCAAGTCAAGCCTGAGCCATTCGTCAGACTCCCTCCCCGGAGTCATCCAAAGTCACCCTGACTCGATTGATTTGTTCATCATTCAGCGTTTTCTGCAGTACATATGCCTCACCACAAGACGTACGTTCTTCTTCTTTGACGCATTTCGATTTCGCAGGGCCGTGCTCCGTATACGTTCAACTACCACGCGATACCATATGGCCGAATCCCGTTTTGACCCCCAAGACTCTCGGTTGGTCGCCGACCTCCATCGGCTTTCCCAAAGGTCACCCAAGCTCATCCGGTCGACCATCTATCCCGCTCCATCGGACCCCACGGTCATGATTCGGAGCTGGAAGATGAACGAGTTCAAGTACTACGACGATCCTTCCCCATTTCCGACGCTCGCCCGGGGCCTGTTCACGAGAGAGCTGACGACAAAGGGGGGTAGTCAACCACGACATCAGATCGTCGCACGTGGATATGACAAGTTTTTTAATATAGGAGAGGTACCCTGGACAGAGGTGAGTCTTGTTGTCGTCGCGAATAGGTCGAAATGACAATGATAATTGATCTCGTGTGTCGTTTCGGATAGTGGTCATCCCTAGCAGCACATACCGGCCCGAATTATACCTTGTCAGTCAAGTCGAATGGATGCATCATCTTCGTTGCTGCCATCTCACCCTCCTACTTGATCGTCACATCCAAGCACGCCCTCGGGGAGATGGAAGGAGTCTCGGAAACACATTCACAGGCTGGTCACAGATGGCTTAAAATACATCTCGCAGCGAAAGGAAAGACGGAAGAGCAGCTCGCGGCCGTGCTTTGGGAGAAGAACTGGACCGCGGTAGCAGAGGTATGATTCGAGCCTTTCTCTCAACGATATAGCTGTGGAGTCATGGAACTGACGGCAACTCCTTTTTTTTTTTAATACGAAAGCTGTGCGATGACGAATTTGAGGAACACGTGTTGGCCTATCCACCAGAAAAGTCTGGCCTTTATCTACACGGCATCAACGAGACGCGCTGTGAGTTCCATACCCTCTCCGCGCATGACGTCGATGCGTTTGCAGGAGAGTGGGGCTTCCTGCATACCAAGACGGTTGTGTACGACACACTTGCAGAAGTGAGGGAATTCACTGACGAGATCGCCAAGACGGGAAAATGGAACGGAGAGGCTTTAGAAGGGTTCGTCGTGCGCACGCACATGACCGACCCAAAACCCGAGCACGTCTCGGTGTCGTCTCGACGGCCGCCATATCCGACCGGCTCTTCGTTTTTCTTCAAGGTCAAATTTGACGAGCCATATATGATGTACCGGGATTGGCGGGAGATCACGAAGGCGCTCTTGTCTGTCAAGGGCTCGCTCCGTGACGCTAACCTTCCCAAGTCCAAGATGAAGCGCACCGAGACGCAGGTATACGTCGAGTGGGTCAAGAACGAGATTAGTACGAACCGGAGCGTCTTTCAGGGGTACGCACAGGGGAAGGGGAACCTAGCTACTAGGAAGCGGTTTTTGAAGTGGCTAGACAGCACAGAGGGGAAGGTGGATCTATCTGGTGTCGAGGGGAAAGACAGCACGGGGAAGGAGTACGGTAAAACCGTCATTGTGCCCATTGCTATTCCAGGCTGTGGTGGGTTCACGCCTGAATTTCTCGGATCGTTCCGCTGAGGCCACTGAAAAAAATTTAGGCAAAACGTCAGTCTCTATTGCACTCGCCTACCTCTTTGGGTTTGGACACACCCAAAGCGATGACGTGCAAGCCAAGAAGCCCGCCCCCGTGTTTATCAAAAATGTCGTTAATCTCCTCAAAGACTATGATGTCGTCATTGCCGACAAGTAACTTTTGCTTTCATTCGTCCGCGTGCCTGCTCACAAAGCTCGTATGTACATAGAAACAACCATCGGCGACAACATCGACGGGAATTACGCGAGGCAACCACCAAATTCTATCCACCAGTCCGCCGGCTCGCACTCAAATGGACTCTTGACAAGCCACCGGGTACGATAGAGCGAATATGCGGGGATCGTATCTTGAGTCGTGGTGATAAACACCAGACTCTACTCGCCGACGAGATCGGAAGGTCACACGAAAACGTCATCCGACGGTTCCTCAGTGATACGGAAGAACTCGCAGACTCTGATGTAGACGCCAGCATTGAGATGGATATTAGTGAACCACTCGAGGCGGCAGTGGCCCGTGCAGTCGACGGATGTGTCCATATCCTTAGCCTGGAACGACCCAGCCAGGATGAGATCGATGAAGCCGTGGCCGTTGCCAGGAATTATGCACTAACGACCAAGAAAAAGACAGGCAAAACCGAGAAATGGGCGAAAATGGGCGAAGGCGAGGCCAAGAAAGGGGCAGACAAAAACGAGAAGGGGGTAAAACCGCCACGCTACTTTGGAATATTGGCCGATTTAGATCTCGAGGCCGTCATCGGTCCACGGATGGAGCAGGAGGGAGATATCTCATGCGACGGCAAGACCTTTTGGGGCAAGTTGGTCAGTGATAAACGGGTTGAAGATCAACCACATATTACTGTCGTGCACAGGGCCAACCTGCCTGAAGTCACCGACCTTTGGGAGCTGTGCACCGCAATCGACCGATTGCCAGCACCGCCTCTCTTCTCGTTCACTCTCGGATATGTTGTCTGGAATGAGAGGGTGATGGCCTTGACCGTCGAAGACTTGGAACTTGCAGATGGGGCCGACAACGAAGATGATCCAGGACAAAAAACGCACGAGTTTATCTCGCAATTGCCAGCAGAGATTCGAGGCGTTCTTCATATCACCGTCGGGACGTTCGACACCAGAGTCTCGGCATACGAAGCGAGAAGTCTCGTGGAGACATGGCGACAAGGAAGACGGAAGGGGATTGGTTCGCTAGAGCTGGGGTCGTCAAGCAGGGGGAGGTTAAGAGGGTTATGATGATGCAATCATCAGGAGCCGGGAAGATGCGAGCGGGGTGCAAAGACCAAATATTATATGATAACGCTGTCGTAATTCCGGACCTGGCCCTCATGAAAAGACGCATATGAAGGACCACGAGACAGTCGTAACAACGGTGACTGCATTTCTTGATATGCTGGAAAATCTGGCTGATATCTGTCTTGAATGAAGACTATTTTTTTATTGGTGATGACAGCAGTCTAGGTTAAAGGCCCAAGTTAAACTGGATGCCCTATAAGCCTCAAATTAATCCATAAGATGTGGCAAAGTGAAGACATGGATGGATGTGCCATCAGCATTAGCATAGCCAACAAGGCTTGACAGCTGTGTGCCATAGGTTAGCTTCCAGCCTCTCATGCTAAGCAAGTAGTGATAAACTTGTTTGAGAGCTGCCCAGTGAGCTAAGCTGGAGTTATCCATGAATTGGGCAAGCATCAAGGTGGAAAAAGCAATATCTGGTCAGATATCCACTGCAAGGTACATCAATGACTCTAGGGCAGCTCAATATGAAACCTGGCACATTTTGGCAGCTTTAAGTGAGAATTTTGGATACTGATTTTGAGATAGTCGTAGATTCAGGTCCATCAGGATTGAAGCCAGTTTTGCACTGTCAAAGTTGTATTTTGTCAGGATAGTGTCAATATAGGGTTTCTGTGAAATTAAAATGGTACAAGCAGCACAATCCCACATAACTTTC
>JBBPJW010001176.1:0-14398 GCA_038088935.1 Pulveroboletus aff. viridisquamosus
CTTTAATATGTTTACCATTTTTTCATAGCATCCTCAGTTGTTCCTTTGTCCTGACTGAGGTATGCAAAAGCTCATCATGTATTACAATATCACTCACTGACTAGTACCTAGTTCTAACTTCCATTAGGTACTAATACCAGTTGTTCCTTTGTCCCAACTGAGTCCTAACTTCCATTAAAAGTAAGATTAGAATTGCTATGGAGATTTTATCAGAATAATTCAGAGTTAACATATATAAAGTTGTAAATATTATAGGTAGAAAGAAACAAAGGTAAAGGAAAACAAGATAACACATTGCTTTTAAATATAAAAGCAACCAGAGTTGCATTAGAAATGAGACAGAGTTAACTCAATAATATAGAATATGATAAAAAGTACAAGTACCCAAAATTATCCCAGAAGAAAGGATAAAGTTGGCTTGATAATGGTCAGAATATAACATAAACCCTGTCAACTTTTCAGATCAGAGTACACTAGAAATCATATTGATCTGGGCACATAGAATAAGAGGAATGAGCTGTATTGAACAAGCAGGTTACACTAAGGAGCACTACAGTCCTTGTTAATTGAAAATACCTGGACCTTATTATCCTATACCGGACAGAATAGGATACGAATCATTGTGCCTGTAACACATCGAGGGATAATTTGTCCTGTGTTCTACCATTCATCCTGACAATCACACGCTCCATAAGGATTACAATTTGCTTGGTTGGCTGTCCACGTCCCCAAGTACGTAAAGTGCGTCGAGTTCGGCCTTGTATTTAGCGTACGCGTCTTTGCGACGCAGTTTGAGCGTCGGAGTCAACGTGTTGTCCTCGACGGAGAAAGGGTTCATGCTTAAATGAATCCGTTTCACGAACTCGAATCTACAAGTGAAGAACGGAAGAACCGACGAATCAGTGATCGAACGGAGAAAGCGTGAACAATCCCCACCCAGCAAGCTGCTTCCTCCTTGCTTCCTTTGAGAGTAACTCAAGGACCTCCTGGATCACTCTGGGATCTTTCACTGCCTCTCTCAGTGTCCTGACATCATCGACAGCGATCCTCTTCCCAAATACCGTAGATACTAACGGCGTAAGGACGACGGGATCAGGGATCACTACAGCGAGGAGGTAGGACTGCAAGGAGTCGCCATGCACATAAATTTGTTGTACAATTGGGCAAGCGGTGTATGTGTTCTCGACTTTCTCGAGCGCGACGTACTCGCCTTGCGCGAGCTTCATGATGTTCTGCGACGAGACAACGGTGCATCCATGCATCATATGAAAGGATGGGGGATGGAACACACACCTTGATTCTGTCAATGATTCTGAAGCGGCCGTGGCTGTCGACCTCTGCAACATCACCTGTGTGTGTCCAGCCGTCTCTTAAAGTATCCCGGGTGTTTTTCTCGTCTAATGCCATATGAACTCGTGGCCGCGCAGACATTCGGGTACGTACCTCGGTAATACCCAACGAAGCAGTTCATGCCGCGGACACAGAGTTCTCCACGGGGGTTGGGTTTGTCCTCGGATGAGTAGTTCATCGCAGGCACGTCAACAAGCTTCATCTCGTTGATAGGTTGAGGGGGGCCAATGGTACCACCACAAGTGGGATCACCTTGAATGGTATGTGAACAAGTACCACAGTTCTCCGTCATACCATATCTGCAAGAAACTGGGTTATTCTGCACCCAATCAAAGACTCCTAGACTCACCCTGGAAAACGAAGAAGGATAAGAGACGCTCAGAGATCAAATAGTAGATCGCATACCTTCAACGACTTCACAATAAAGAGCAATCTTCAAGAAGTCGATCACCTCGGCACTGATTGGAGCCGAACCCGAGCTGACGAGTGTCACATTCCCACCAAGGACAGCTCGAACCTTCACAAAGGATTGTATCTGCCTAAAGACCCATAGTCCGGAATATTACATACCTTGCTAAACACTAAAAAGTCCCACAGTGGGTGCGTGTTGATACCAGTCTTGTGAAGCTGCTCGAGTTTGGTTTGGACTGCCAATTTAAATAACGATCCCTTCAGACCTGGTACATTGCCAGCAGTCATGGCCGATTGGTATACTCGGTTGAGAACACGTGGGACAGCGGGGAAGAAGTGGGGCTTTAGGGATTGTGCATCATCAAGAAGCCTCAAAGGATCACCAGTGAAATATCCGATACAACCTCCAATAGCGATAGTTGTTAATTCCACTACTCGCTGAAAGAATTCATGAGACAGAGGTTATCGCATAAAAACATTGTAATGACCTCATATATGTGTGCCAGAGGGAGATATGATAGCAGGCACGAGTTCGGAGGGTAGAAAATGCCAACCATGTTTGAGTAAGCCGAACTTGAAAGGTTTCCATGGGTAAGAATCACCCCTATCATGACATGAACGGAAAATAACAATGGTAAGATGCCAGAAAACGTATTACCTTTAGGACGGCTTGTAGTTCCCTGGTAAAACTAAAGGTCAAGGTGAGGTACATGGGCAACAAGGGAAAGCGTACAGAAGTGTAGCACAGTGATGCAATCTGGTCCGTCGACACGGACAGAGGGTCCATGAGATGTGCCTCACCGAAACTTTCAACTGGAAGCCAAGCATTGAGTCATCGGGTGGCAAGGAACAAAAAAAGCATACTCTCGCCTAGGTCCTTTATTTGGACTCCAACAGTTTCGCCCCAGGAGACCAACGCGTGGCGTACTTGCCCTACCAGGGGGTCAAAAGAGACGATCATCTTTAACACAGGAACCCTCGAGGCCATCTTGAGAAGCGTTGGTATATGATTTGAAGTCGTGAATACGATGGAGAGTGATGAGTGATTGATGCTATAGCACGTGTCAGCACGAGGGTAGTCCATTGTCTAGATCACCGTACATGAAGTCTGTGAAAGATAAGCCTATGAAACACATTCATCGACGAATTCGGGCCTTACCAATTGAATCCACTCCCAGGGTATCATATAGGCTGACACCGACTTTGCCGTAGGCATGCAGAGCAAATTCGACGATTTGCCACTCTAAGTTTCCTGAGTGTAGCATCGCTCCTGGGCACCGACTTGTTTCTTACCTGGCCGATTTTGTGACCAAATGCCGACCGTTTCCAAATCCTCTGCCTTGAGGGAGCCCGATTTAAAGAGTTCGTGCAACGCACTACCGACTTTGCGCCTGCGGGCATCCACCTGCCTGTAAGTCTGCCATACATACGGGCCGAATTTCAATGGCTGTGTGGAAATGACGGGTCTATGGCCCAAAAGTCTGGCTTCTGGATTCTGACGACAACCATTGTCGAAAACGTCTGGGAGGGTCTTGAAAACCTCAGGTGTGTTGGGATTGAAGAATCCGTACAGGGCTGTGACCCCATCAGACGGTTAATACTCCGCAGAGCGGGGATGCTAATCACCACTTCGATAGTGTGCTGTATGGGAGGTTAATCACAAAAGTGTGTCAAGGAAGCAGCAGAGAAAGAAGCGTACCAGTCTGGCCAGGTCGTTTGGTTCCAGGCACAGGCACGGACTGGGTGGAGTAGTCGATTTTCTCTGGCAGAGGAATGGGAGCAACCACCATGTCGTTCGCTGCAAGAGTGTGGGAGGAGAGAGGAGAAGAAAGAGACAGGGCTGTTTCGGGTTTCGACATGCAAAGTCGGTCAACCGGCGACAAAAGCAGTCCCGGCCGGCATAACGGGACCCATTGGCACATGAAAATCGACCCGCTGGCCGACCACAGCTCAAGCACTCACACCGGACGGCGACCGACAGGTAAACACAAAAATACGCTATTCAGACGTTAAATAGACGCAACAAGTCGGGTATTCAGTATCAGTTTGTACAGCACCGCTTCAATATGAGGTTTCCTAGTAGAACACAGAAAGAAAAAAAAAAAAAAAAAAGGCCGAGTCGACGACAAGATACCACAACACTTTGAAACGCGATCACGTGACAATCAATTCCACGCCCACGCGCAGAGACACCTCACATACCAACTAGATGGAGCCATCTGCAGACACGGATAGCCTACTCACCCAAATCACCGTCCTCCAGGCAGAGCTCGACTCTCTCCGGGTTCGGTATGACACGCTGTTGGAAGCCAAGAACAGGGCCGCAGAGCGTTACAAGGCCGACTACAAGAAATGGCGAGACTTCAAGCGGTGGCTGTTTCAAGACGCTAGCACGAGTGACCACGTCAAGTCACTTCTTAAAGGCAGAAAAATAGCTGTGCATACGTGGGCATCGACGCTTGGAAAGCGAAAGCAGTTTGAAGAGCTTGAACCGAATCTGACTTTGGAGCAAGTAGGGGACGACGACCATGAGACAAGGGACCCCAAACGAGAATCCATGCCCGAAACAAAGGTCGAACGTCCTCACTCCCCCCCGATAGCCGTAACACCCGGGCGCCAGCGCAGAAAATCGTATCATGGTGGACCCTCGTCCAGGCTTCTTTCGCCGTCTCTCGGCAGTGACAAAAATCTGATCAAGGTGTCGCAGTCAACCAATCATGATAGTCTGTCCTCAGTACTCGTTAAAAGTGCCGGTAAGTTGGAGCCTCATCCTGCCAGAATGGTTTGGGACCTAAAATCGCCTGCAGAGACGTCGTGCAAGGCAGAATCCGGTCGGTCGATTCCACTCACTGAACCACGCAAAGGCAGAGGAAGATACGCACAGACAGCGTACGTGATTTGAATGATCTCTCGATATGTCGTGACATTATGATAACGTCCATAGCAGGTCGGAAATGGAGACGATCAACTCCAGGTTTTCTATACGGAAAGGCAGAAACGACGATGTGGACTTTCAGTATGATGCTGTCGTTCGCAATAAGGAAGAACGAAAGCACATGCTTGGAAGTGACTGTGAATGCTGTCATGAGGTAAGTAATGTGCCTCTGACGATCCTGTCGACCGAACCACCTGCATGCTAGTACTATGAGGCTGTTGGGCCGTTACCAGCGTTGCAACAGCCACTCTGGCGAACACCAACAAAGCGCAAGACGCGTCTTCAGGCGCCGGACGACGGAAAGGAAAATACCAACAAGTTGGAGGAACATAAGCGGCTCATTTCACGACACCGTCATCACTGGCACAGACCGAAGACCCCACCCGGCTATTGGGATATCGGATTCCCGGACACACAAGAGGTCTTGGATATTAATCGGCGTGCAGCGGAGATGCATAAACGCAAGCTCGTCGACGTGGAAGCAGACGCAAGGTGAGCTCCCCAGTATGTAAAAGAGGACCCTTTCTGGAATCACAGCTAGCAACAATGGCAGATACGTAGAACGTATGTCGAGAACCCCTTAATCAACACCGTCAGTGATCCAATGGTGAACCTATAGACACTTGGGGGAACGTGTCCAGCAATTGCCCTTGTAAAAGCCTCCTGCCAAGACGGATCGGATGGTAATGTCGTGCGAGTCGCCGCCAAAGATCCGCTACCAAATATGTGTCGGTTCTGTGCTACAGAGGATTCAACGGACCTACCATACTGCGCGAAGATTATTGAGTACGGAAGTGGATGACTCTGTAACGATCAACAAGATGTGCGCCAACAACGGAAAAACTCGTACCTTGACCGTGACTGTACAACCCAGAGATGTGTGATCTACTTGCAGGTACGTGTCACCTGGGTTCCTGATCGTTAGATCGCAGTACAAGAGCAAGTATCTCTTGGTGAACCTACCAGGCAGTCTCCGTGGGTCTTTACCCCTCAACATGAGCGCGAATAGCGGAAAATGATTCATAAAAGCCAGCAGTGTCTCGCAGCTGGCATACAAACTAATTATTCCGAGCCGCACCTGATAAACACTTGGGATTGTATCATGGCATCGCTACCGGAAAAAAAAGGTCTTACCAGTGCAAACAGTGTGTAATAGACTAGGATCGTGGGGAAGAGGTGGGCTGCGAGTGTGAACAAGATTGTCCCGAGTAGTAGTTGATCGATGTCATAATCCCAAGGATCGGTGCGATTTCGGAGGGTGTTGTATTGTCTGCCTATAAATTTGGAGTCCGGATCAGATCAGAGGTTGCAAATCCAAGGCGAGAGTTGTACCTCTAAAAAGATTCCACAACGAACCGATCAACAAAAGTACATGTCGATAGATCGTTGTGGCGATAAAGTAGCAAGTATGTAGATGAACGGTAAGGATGCTGATTAAATCTAGGGAAAATGAAAGAGTCATCGTCATGCCAAGAAGGCTGGCGCTCTCCATGATGAGACTGATCGTAGGTAAGAGAGATAAGCTATAGTGAAGAAGTTCTACGATGGCAAGGTAAGTTACCTGCGAGTAAAAAATGAGACAACTACCCACTCGTCCATCGTGTTATCAGACCTATGAACCCATGGGAATAAAATCTACTGAGCTCCGTATTAAGTTTCAAACCTGCGGGCCAGCTATCCAGCCACAGTAACACCCGTTGAACACGAACAGCAAGAGTGCTCTATTGCGAGTCATGAGCAGATAAGACGATAAATTTCTCGCTAAACTTGGACTCCGTACCTGGAGACCATCAGCTACCATGGCATTAAGCGCGTCGCGATTCTGACAAAGGAACTGGCGAAATGCCAGACCAATGATCAAATCGTTCCAGATGACCCATATGTTGTTATAATGCCTTTACGGGGTCACACAAGGTGTAAGCATTAACATACGATTAAAATACCTGTTGTATGCGGAACTCGAGAGCGCTATATGCTCATTGGATTGGAGGTGGCGCCGCTGGATTAGTTGATACAGCATCATCGTTCGTCCTTCTACCTGTCGCACTGAAATCGGCTTAAGTACCTCATTTCCTCGTGGTGAGAAGGGCACAAACCCACGAAACTAAACCCTCTTAATTTCGACGGAAAACCCCACTTGCAAAAAATATTGGGAAATGACGAGGGCGCTATGTGATGTCGTGGTCGCTCAAGAGTTTTGTCCACATTTTTACTTGAGTTATGCTTCGGAAGCTGAGATAGACTGTCATTTATGGCCTCTTCGAGTGACTTGGCTGCGGTCCACTATGTGGTGGGGTTCGGAACGGTGCACGAAAAGCTGCACATTCCTCACCAAATCAACTATAAGCTGGTACTCAGGCACATTGAGCTTCTGATCCCTCCTCCGCGTAAAGTCATGCGCAAGTGACACCTCCATCGGTTTCTCCACTTCATCGGGGACGACAGGAAAACTTGGTGCATCGACTTCAGCAGCGTAGAACCTCATAGAGCTTTTGGCGTGCCGTTGGTAGAATATAAAACGAAATGGATTTATTCTGTATGTGTCGTCAACTTCTATCAGGTGTGGGCATGAAGTAGACGGTACAGCGATGCATCGTGATCCTTTACGCTGGGAATAGTCAGTGAATGGGACGACGAGAAAGTGGCATATCCAAGGACGATGGGTGTCCCACACAAAATGAGAAGAGACCGGATATCATCTGACTGGATAGCTTTCATTAGAACTGTGCTGGCGTCGATTCGCTAGCTCGCGTGAGTACCGGCAGTCCAAGAAGGCCCACAGGGTCTGACTCACCGTACTCGCATTAAGGGTGCCAGCCACACACACAGTGCCGTGTTTAACCCAACCGTAGCAGTAACCGTCGTCGAGGACATCAAACGGCCAGAAGATCGTGGACATGGACTGCGGGTGTTGTGTCTAAACGACACTCGGCGGTCACACGAAGCGTCACTACATTCTGCTCGGCCCGGCCTGGCGGTACACAAACTTGGCAGTGACATCCATTTGCAGGCAAATCTAGGACGTGATCACGAACAAGGGAGAAACTTGGAGGTAGTTAGGTAGGTAAGTCTATCGTTAACGATCACACTAAATCCGAGTATAGAACTTTCCAAAGTCTCCACGAACTTCAAGGGTTCGTGACACTAATCTGCATTCAATTAGGGATAGGTGCGTAAGAACCCCCGCAGGCAATGAAGGGAATCATCCACTGCAGTAGCAGTTGCAGTGGATATCCAGGATCTGTGTACGTAGTTTAATCCACTACACATATTTTCCGTAATATTCTCGTGCCGAAGATGTCGCAGGCAGTTCCAGTTGAGAGGCACTAGGCTTGGGTCGATGGGTGTCCACCGCTCCGATGGGTAAAGTATACCTGGAAGTTGGCCATTAGTCGCAGAAAAACATTGGAATGTAGGTACAGGCTCAATACCTCTCTTCATCACAGCCGTACGCCTTCGGGGTCAGCTTGATGACTGTATGCAATGGAACTTTGATGTAAGGGAGGTCCGCTTGTGGTAGATCATGAAAATACGCATATCTGGATCGCGACTTGATTAAAAAGTAGAAACGATAGTATTACCAGGAGAACTTACAAGCATCGCAAGATGGCCTGATGGCCGAAGATGAGGATGTTTTCTTGTCGCTCGAGTTCCATGATGACGGGCTCTAATCGCACAACCACGTCGCGGTATGACTCTCCTCCTCTGTAGCGGTAATTAAACTTGTCTTCGTCACGATTTGCAAAATCATCTGGGTATGCTTGCTAATTAACAGTCAGTATAATCTCCCTGACAGAAAGTCTCACTAACTAACTTCGATCTCTTCATATGTCATTCCATCACAGACTCCGGCATCCAACTCGTCCAAGGACTTCCATGTCAATTTAGGATAAGGCAAATATTGTGCCGTCTGAATTGTACGCTGGAGAGTAGAGGTCCAGACCTGCGAGGACATTATTGAGATAAGTATGAAGCATCGTTTGTGGAAGAAAGATGGGTTCACAGTCAATGCCGCGTCACCAATGTGTTTACGGACAAGTTCCGGGAGTGCCCGGGCATACTGAAGGCCACGCTCGGACAGAGGAGAATCTCCACCAATTTTTCCCTCGACGTTGAACTGACTTTCCCCATGCTACATCCAGTTCTCAGCTTGCTCTCTCCAAAGTTGAGGAAAGTCTTACTCTAGAAAAGAAGATACTCCGGGGCTTCACATGGAGATTCATGAGATAAAAAGCGACACGACTTTGCAAATACCCATTGATACGGGAGAGAGTGACCTCTCTTCCGACGTCAGTAATTCGAAGGTACGAGAGGTGAGGCTCCGTAATAGTCTCATAAACGGCCTCATACTGCTTGATACGCTTGATGAAGTCACGCTCAGCAATCCCTCTTGGCAGATCTTTGTAATCCGGATCGCCTGAAGAGACTTTGAGGGCCACATTAGCCGCTATCACAGCGGGATCATTGCAAACAGATTCGACGAATATGACCTGGATCCCCTTTTCCTTGGAAACTCGGGCCTCAATGCTAGCCCTGCAACGTCATAAGTTCAACAAAGGTTGGTAAAGGACGACACATGCCGCCGATTTCGTGTGCTGTTGGTAGCGTCTGTGTGATGCTCGGTGCGCAGCGTTCGGAACGACCCAGAGTGATGTCTTACCATGTATACCTACATTACCTCCCTTCTTCAACCACTGTATTAGCATTTCCAAACTATCGGCCGCCAACCTGTCTCGGTTCTTGGTTGCCTCGACATTTTCGTGACTGAAGTATTTCGCTGTATGATCTTCCTTGATCCCGGACCTGGTAGATAAGATGAGATCACGAAAGTTGAATGGCCATTAGTACGAACTGTAATGCCTTTTGCCTGGCACGTGAACGGCGCAGTTGCCCAACGTTGAAAACCTTGCGAGAAATTCCAGTGCGTGACTGCTCGGAGATATGCAGACTTGTTACCTGAACATCATATTCTAGCCACTGGGGATCAATTTAGCAAACAAACGATGTACAGGATGAGAACGACAACCTTGAGATATCGCGTAAGCTTATTACTGAGATATGATTTCCCTCGTGCCGGTAGTCCAACCTGGACGACACTATCAGCGCTCGAGGTCGACCAAATAAGAGTAATGTACCATAGCAAGGACAATCTTGGCCTCAGAATAATCCGGCTTCGCGACTTCGGTATGTGGTGATTGGTTGTCCGTGAGCGATATTCCATGGACACATACCTTTGTTTCCGATGCCCACTACGGAACGCGGAGGGGTTGGCGCCTGAGATCCTTTGCGACTAGATGCAGCAGATTCATCAAACTGCTTCAGCCTGTTGGCGCTACTTGAGACAGATGAACTCTCTTTTGGAGGAGATCCAGACACACATTGGACCTCCAGCACCAAAAAAGATCGGGGGTTGTGCACGATCTGCCAGGAGGGCATCATCGACGAGGCCATCTGTAGCCTGCATAGCGTCAAGAACTCTGAGTGAGAGCGGGGGATCCCGAGAAACGGTAAGGGAGAAATATGCAACTGTGTTCAAGTAGGTAACCAATTATCAACGTAATACTTAACACTCGCGCACACACAGCACCTGAGACATTGTCCCTCGATGTCCTCGACAGTGCTCTCGCATTCCCTCCAACCACGACGTGGATTTCACTCGACTCTGTCCACAACGATCGCATTATACCCACCTCACATTGACTGCTCTTTTTTTGTGCAGTATACATTTCCCCAGAGCATCATCATTGACCGATATGAACTCAACCACCGTTGTCTTCCCTTTGAGTTCTGGGGCGAATCAAACCTGGAGCTTCCCGTGTTCGCCCTCGATCAATCTGCAAGTTCGTTGCTGCTCATAAATGCGACTCCTCCCGATGCTCGCCGGACACGGGTCACACTAGATGTCCCTGTCCACGCTCGGTATGGCGAACCAACGATGGCTCGGACTTCGTCCCAATCAATCACAATATCCTCTCCTGCTTGTTTCTGGGCTTGTCCTCACACTGGTGCGTGCATTGTATGGAGTGTTGTCGCCGCGTTCTGAAGTCACCATAGCTAGTGTATCCTCTTTGTTTTCCTCCGAGTCTCCGGTAGCAAATTCGGTCATTCTCGGTTCATTGACACATTTCTCGATACCAAGCGTGTCCTCGTATCACGCGTTGCTTCAAATCCCTGTGGCCTCCAAGCGAGACTTGTTCCCTGTCGAGATGGGCAACGCAACTGTCATCCTCGTGGCATTCCTATGGCTAGCTTACCGCTCCTGGAGAACTGCGACCGTGCTCCAGTCCTGTCACCTTAAAGAACAATAGAGTTGTTCTCGGGAGCACACTTTGGTGAACATGACATGAATGCAATATCAGGAAGATCTGTACGTACAAATACCCTAAGCAAAGCAAGGCGGCAGTCCGATCTCAGCATACGCCATTGGGCTAGACGACTACACAACGCCGTTGTTTCACCATCTTTCCCCAGCGGCCTTTCATGCTTTCCTTGAGGGCAAGGTTGAATACATCCTGGACACCAGTGCCAGTCTTTGCTGAGCACTCAATGTACTTGGCCCCAATCTCCTTTGCCACGCTGACACCCTGCTCAGCCGACACTGGTACCTGGCCCTGTGCACTGAGCATACGTCGTGTTTGGTCGTCCCGCCGTAGGTCGATCTTTGTGCCAACCAATATGAGGGGTGTTCCTTCACAGAAATGGGCGACCTCGGGATACCACTGAGAACCGTGGTTTAGTGAACATAAGATATCCGGTACATGGGCTGAGATGCGAACCTTGTCTTGGACATTTCCGAGACTGACTGGGAAGTCGATGGAAAAGACAATAAGAATAACGTCGCTCTCCGGGTAGCTCAGTGGCCGTAATCGATCATATTCTTCTTGTCCTGCGGTATCCCAGAGTGCCAGTTCGACCAGCTTTCCCTCGAACTGGATCTGTGTCACGTAGTTCTCGAATACTGTTGGTACATAGGACTGCCGAGCAGCTGCACGTTGAGCCTCAGGGCGGAGGATGAGCGTGGATGTATGCGCACCTCTGGAAACCTATTTTCTGCATATACGATGAGGAGACACGTCTTTCCGCACCCGCCTTAGTATGATATCATTGAACGATGTTATGAAGGACGAACGAACTATCCCGCGCACCATCACCGACAACGACAAGTTTCTTCTTCACGTCCGGTCGGCGAACGCCAGCCTGGTATGATGGCTCCATATTTGTTGGACTGCCTGAACGACCTTGAACAGTGCACAAGCTCAAGAAGGGAGAACGGAGACAGAGGACACGCGGAAGGGTACCGCTCTAAGCTACAACTGCTCCAACTGTGTGCGGAACGACGAGATTTCTCGTGCAGCGGTCACGTGCCGCGTGTCACCGAGACACCGTCTCTCGTCGTCCCACAGATCGAGCAAACGCATGGCGCTCGTTCAGCCATCAGGGAGGAGAGACCCACGCAGTAGCGCACGACCCCAGTCTGTCTGTACTTTCCTCAGGACCCACGAGCTTGTGGCTATTGTACGCATGATCACATTTCTACAAAGTCAAACCAGCGCTGCAGAACGAAACGACGGCTCGATGACCCCCCAGGATGGCACCGGATGGCTCCCGGCGGCGCAGCTGGGCAGATGACGAGCGGAAACCAGTTTGAGGCCGAGGAGGACTTGGAAAGGGACGTGGCTGTTTCAATTCGTCGGCAGAGTCACGCCTTGACCACGCGTCACGCAGTGCACAGCTCCTTCCCTCTGGCCAACTACCACCGACCTCGTCCTCCAAAGTCCCTTTTGTCCTTCAACGCCCATCATGCACACCAGCGAGTACGACTACCTCTTCAAACTGCTCCTCATCGGCGACTCTGGTGTTGGAAAGGTTCGTTCTGCCCTCTGGCAATCCATGTCAATTTGCTCATTGGCAAAACGCATCCACCTCCAGTCCTGTTTGCTTCTCCGGTTTGCAGATGACACATACACGGAGAGCTACATCAGCACTATTGGCGTAGACTTCAAGATTCGTACCATTGAGCTCGAGGGAAAGACCGTGAAGCTCCAGATTGTATGTCCTTCGCTCTCTTATCTGGGTTCGCCCGGCTGTTCCTCCTACGCTCCAATGCTGTTCATGAGCCACGCCGCTTGGAACATCAGCCTTGCCAAATTTACTGACTTCTTCCTTCGTATACACACCCTAGTGGGACACCGCCGGTGTGTTCTCTTCTAGCCCTCTACACGTTCTTGCTCACTACAGTAAAACAGGTCAAGAACGCTTCCGCACGATCACATCATCCTACTACAGAGGGGCTCACGGTATCATCGTTGTTTACGATGTCACAGACAATGGTGAAGTTTGATCATCTCTACGCAACAGTGGTTGCTAACCGGATGTCCTAGACACCTTTACGAATGTCAAGCAATGGCTCCAGGAAATTGACCGATACGCGTCGGAGGGTGTTAACAAGCTGTTGGTAGGGAACAAGTCCGACCTTACGAGCAAGAAGGTGGTCGAGTACAGTGTAGCAAAGGTAACGATTTTGTTTCGTGTCCTTTACTCGCCCTCTTCATCCTTGTTCCAGGAATTCGCCGATCAATTGAGCATTCCTTTCTTGGAGACTTCGGCTAAGAACGCAACGAACGTCGAGCAAGCGTTCTTGACCATGGCCAAACAAATCAAAGACAGGTAGGTAGTCCTCTGTGTACCATGACGTGATACCAAGAGCTCTATCAGAATGGGGACCGCTTCAACGCCCGCCGGCGGGGCAAAGTCCTCGACTGTCACTCCTGGCCAATCTGTGCAACAGCAGCCATCTGGCGGGTGTTGCTGAACAGGTACACGTGTGGCGTACTAGTAGAGCTTCTTTGCCCTTCTTTGACATCAACTTGATTCGAGGATATCGTCAGCATCACGCATGCGGTACAACGGGAGCGATATTCTTTCATTTACATAGTACCTTCTCTCCAGAGTACTGCTACGGTGTAGTTGGACATGTGTTGGTTTCCATTTTAAGCTGGCCTCCGTCTGTTGCTTGTCCTGTCCTCCTTAATACTAGCCTTTCCTATGCGCGAATCGAGACGATGAGACGATATCGAGGAGGCTGTCTGAGCTTGTGTCTGCTACGAATATCAACATGGGCTGCTTTCCCCTTATCGATCTTGCCGATACCCTAGTCTACTTAAGGCCGCCCCGCCCTCTATTCTCCGTCAATTTCACCTCTCAGTAGCGTCTCATCTAGCCAATGTCTCGCCCTGGCGGTCCTCCTCAAGGCTCACGGCGACTTCAGGTCATCACCAATTCGTTCCGGATCACTGGTCTTCCCAAGAAAGCGTATTATCAGTATGACGGTAAGCTTACACGTCTTCACCACGCGCTATTGATCGTCCGGATCACTTCCTAACGTGCAACCCACGCTCAGTGTGTGAGTACTGCGAGCCCATCCAGCTCGTGTACCACGTTCACTCATGCGCATTTTCTGCTCCCCTAGCATTCGGGGACGACAAGGTGTCCCGCGATCCGCGTCGACGCATCGAGGTTTTCGAGAGGCTTCAAAACCACACCCATCCGGATGTATTCAAGCCCAAGGTCATCTACGACAGCAATGCGATCGCATACTCTTCCGTCGTGCTCTCCTTTGGAAACGCAGTAACGGTAAGTTGGTAGGAGGGTTATCGGACACGTAGCATGCTGATCACTCAATCTGATAGTTCGATGTAAACA
>JBBPJW010001177.1:0-14397 GCA_038088935.1 Pulveroboletus aff. viridisquamosus
TTTCGATGTAGTTTGGCTAGATCCCATTCGGTGCTTAGTAGTACTGGATGAACAAAAGAGAAAAATGGCTACTTACGGCATCTGGATAATCTGGGTAAAAAACGATGCGAGGTTGAACACCCCGAGCATGGGAAGTGTAACGACATCCGAATGAAAGTTTTTCAAGAGCGGGCCCAGCACAGGAATAGAGCCCCTGAATGCTTGCGGTCAGGCATTACTCAAACCACTGAATGATCTAACTTACAGATCTCGTTTTCCAATGTCGGATACCCCAATATCAGAAGTATCCAGCAATGCCTCTTTGAGCGTATCGTCTTGCAACAGCTTTTACAGCGTCAGTGGCTATTGCGAACAGAGGAGTGATTTCTCACCTCTTTCGGGTCATCAAAATTCCAAACCTGGGTGATGTCCTGATGAATGACAAACAGTTGTTCTTTCACATTATCAGGAGAAAGTGTAAAGCCAGCACTAATACTCGACCAGTATCCTTGGGCCATGTTTAGAACCATAGCACGGAAATAACATGGACTCACTCTTTTTTCCTATCCTACGGGGATATGAGACCAGCTTTGAAAGCGGTAATATGCGACGTACGCGATGGTGAAATTCACTTTCTCTTCAATGCTTGCCCGCTGCGCCATTCCGGCAACATAAAACTGTGCTGTACGTTTATACGACGGGTCAGCCCTGATATACCGTTCGATCTCCGACGTCGTCTTCTTCACCAACTCAGAAATTGTCGGTTCCAGATCATACCCACTTTTCGCTGTCACCTCATTAACTCAATATTGCATGACAAAAGTGCAAAACGATACATACTAGAAACAGCCACATGTGGTACGTCGCCTTTTGTTGCTTGTACAAGGAGTCGTGCGCAGTGCTCTTGAAGGAAGTTGGCTCTCCGCGGTTCTAGATGCGGCTTCGCTTCCCCTATCGTCTTGAACTTGACACCTTCTGTACGCATCGTCAGCATCAGTGAGTTGTCCAGCAAATCGAGCTTCGTGAGTACAACAACAACCGGAACTGCAGCGAGTTGATGATATAAACTGGCCATGACCACTTCATCTACGTACCATCGCCAAGGATTTCCTTCCTGTCCCGCAGAAATTCTTCCATACCGGCCTCGAGGAGCCGTCCCTTGGCATATGGGACCTGAAGGCACACCCTGGAAGTCCCGCTTAGCTGCGTTCTAATCACAACAGGACATCTTACCAAACAGCATGCAGTCTCTCTTTTAGGTCCTCTTTCGTTCGCCGCTCACGAACAAAATTTTTGACTTTCATCAGGTTATTTCCTTCTGCTGCCTCGAGTCCGAGACTGTCATGGAGAACGAAAAGTCCATTCCCTGCCGAGACGAATTCCTGGTCAATCTCAGCCAATCCTCGTGATTCTTCGTTGACGGACTAACAGAAATGTTTGCGAACGCAATTTTGGGGGGCCAGAATTGACTCACCACGTCGTTGACCCCGAACACATGTTTGATAAGGGAAGACTTTCCGACACCGCTCTGAAAATTTGACCGTTAGTCATCGGCCATTTTCAGTTATAGGGAGAGATCGACATACGTTTCCTATGACCAACAATCGGAAGCTTCAAGACATCGGCTTTGGGTGATCGTCAATTAAAAGCGCAAAAGCGCTCACCGGGGGCATACCCGAAGGATTTCGCTGGTTGTGGGGGACAGGATCTCGGAGGACTCCATGATAGTCTTGCTGCGTTCAATGACACGAGCTGTCTTATCATAGGGCTTGTCGGGAGCCTCATTCGGGACCTCATTAGGGACTTCTCCGGGGACCTCCTCGGGGGCGTAGTTGGGAATCTCATCGGGGACCTCCTCGGGGGCGTGGTTGGGAATCTCATCGGGGACCTCACTGAGGGCCTGGTTGGGAATCTCACTGAGGACCCCGTCGGGAGTCACATCAGCAGCCGAATGACGAGAGGTGGAGATGTCGATGGTAATAATGACCCTTCTGTGGAGCTTCTCGTATCCTTTCGAAAGCCAAGGTTACTTGAATGTGATCAAGAGGGAGCGTAGCGTAGCTCACTCTTATTCTCGTGTGCAACCTCCCACGCCTCATTCATGATATCACTCTGCTTCATGGTGATGACAATTTGGGGTGTACGTTCGATCCCGAAACATCGTCTTGTGTACTGCATTGATACCGACAATGCGTCACCGGCAGACAATTCACTAGGTAAAAAGTGAGCATTTGGGTCCTGCGTTCACCGGCCGGATATCTCACAGAGGTGTATCGAACACTTCCTTGCGGTCCTCTCCGGGTGAGAGTTGGCCAATTTCCCTTTTAAAGCCACGAGGTTCAGTTTGAAGTGCGATGTGGCGCATAGTCTTGCGATACTTCTGTGGGACATTCAGGGTGATGCCTGTGAAGAAGGGATTGGTCCACGCCGAAACATACGCAATAACGGGACTCGCTCACTTGATATGTAGATAGAATCCTTGGACAACATGATGGCGTCAGCGGATCAGGTCGTTGGGGTAGGGTGTAGGTGCTCGTCTCGTTGAAAAGGGCTGGATAGGGAGGGGTGTATAAATATCGCAAAATCGCAAGGCACCCACGACGCTAGTCCATATTAGCGCAACGACACGCGCTTGTCTCGAGTGATTCGGTTCATAGATCGGTTGTGCGACATCGCAGAGACGACGGTACATCCACCGAGAGGGAATTACCAGCGCTTACCATGGAATGAGGTGGGCTCTTTCCTTGAGTAGGCACCCGCTGAAAGCAGAACAATTCAATTATCTCGATTGATATCTGGTTTGGAGGTTGAGGTGGCGCAAGCGCTCAGAACACATCGTTTGATCCATCATATCACCGCTCGGGCTGCGCCACCGCCAGCAGAAGGCAAGGCATTGTCTGACTGTTAGTACATCAATTTTGAAAGTTACGGACACCGTCGCGGGGGCTCTAACTCCTCTTCCTGTTGGAGTACGGGAGTAGTTGACACGTGGTCAGACCCAGCGTGTGAGTAGTACCCCAATACCCAGTACCGAGGGGAATACTAGTCTCGTCGCACTTTATTTCAATCATGCCCGACCTTGTGCCACTCAAAATTGTAGCTCGCGTCGTCGTGGAATACTCTTAGATCTGTTTCCTAGACTGCCATCATACTTGCTGATCACGGAATACCTAAAGATCCGAGGCGTTCTACGTCAACAGTTGCAACTCAATGGAATGAAACGTTTCACAAGTGTGTACCACAGCATCACATTGGGAATCACCATTCGCATCAAGCGTGCTCGATATTCACAAAGCGGGGAGGGGGGGGTGCGAAACAGAGGAAACAACAGACGTCGTACCAGGCCGTCGTTTCCCAAGCAATCTCGGTGGCGGGCACGACGCGAGCAACGGCCAGCCCGTGCTGCGATGTCTGACGCCTGGAATCTGTTTCACAGCACAAACTCCGAACCCAGATTCTATCGTCGCCGACAAATGAAAGCATCATGTGGGTGGGTTCAGGTAAGGGACTGACCCTCGCGTCCTTCGTACGACAGGTCGCTAGTGGCAGGATTCGGGTCGCTACTGTACTCTCCGGCGTCGTGTGACGTCTAATCCGAGACTAGTGTTATGTGCCTGAACACTGGCATAATACGTCGAATGCATCAACGCACGGCTTTCCTTTTTGAAATGCGCAAGGCACGGCTAATATGTCATTGAGAGGTAGACTTTGACCGGTCGTGCCGTGACGAGGACAGGGTCGCACTGTGTTGAAGCGCTCAAAGCGAGCCAGAGCGCCGCTAAACCCACGTCGCCTCTCGTGCGGGTCTGTCTCTTGCCCCCGAATAAAAAGGCTCGTGTCGTTGCTTCTGTGAGATCTGCTTCTTGTCTCGAGGGGTTGCAACACGAGTTTTGTCAGATGCTATAACACGTCCGGATGGCGAGTTTCTCCGTGTGTAATCGGAAATGTGTCGTTCCTTTTGCTCGATGGTGTACAGCAGTGCAGAATGTGCCGCTCCGGTTGCACGGATCAGACCGGACTGGTTGACTGTTGTTCATCCATGTCTGTGTAGGAGGGAGCATCGACTGTACACGTGCCAATGCGCTATCATGGCGTTATGATGGTGTTGAGACAAAGGACAGACGGCGGAGGAGGAGGAGGAGGAAGAGTAGTAGTAGTAGTAGTAGTAGTAGTAGTAGTAGTAGTAGTAGTAGTAGTAGTAGTGTGATGGCTGGCCAGGACGTGTTTCGAGGGTATGATGTAATGCGACTGAAGGCGTGGAGTGGCAGTGCACACCCACAGTCCGCTCCACTCCGGACTGACCGATTATCCAACTCTCTCTTGACGTTCTCCCATCCACTCTCATCCATGACATCCTCCCAGTATACATCCCATCAACTAGAGGAACTAATCCCCGAACAGAGGGCCCCCATTCCTTGTCTCGCCTTCTGGCCCGATGGCTCTAGATTAATTGCCGTCGTTGGCTCAGGGTTACAGATCTGGAACGTCAAGGAGAGGACCCGCGAGGGCGAGGCCATCCGGGGCGGCTTCTTCACCAACTTCACCACCGTCTCTGTCTCCCCCGATGGTAAAAAATTCGCTACAGGTGGCACATACAGAGATGGCGGCCAAGTCTTGCTCTGGGATGCCAACACACGTCGGATCGAGCACACGTTCGACAAGCCTGCCACCAGCCGTTGTCTCTGCGTCGTCCATTTTAGCCATAACACGCGCTTTTTGGCATACTCCTTCGAAAGGGAATACATGCCAGACAGTCTAGAGGTGAGGAATGCCTCGGATGGGAGCTGCGTTCGCGTTCTCGAGCCTCGGAAGGGAAACTACCGATGCACACGATTCTCCCCGGACGACACGCGACTCGCAGCATGCGGCGTCTGCATACAAATATGGGACTTGGCTACTGGCCGACCGTCGCTCGAGGTCAAGCAGCGCGCACATTCGTTGGAATGGACCAAGGATGGCCTGCATGTCATCGCCAACAACCTCGCCAACGGGCAACTCATGATGTATGACACCCGCACCGGCACGCAAATACGTAGTTGGCGCGATCGCTCGGCTGGCATCCCCGCACCACACCTATGGCCACATATCTGCATGTCAGTCTCCCCTAACGGTCGCTTTTTGGCCAGCGTGCGCGGGAGTACGGTGTATGTGTGGGATTTGGAGAACACACGAGAAGTAGCGCATTACTCGTTTCCACGAGACATGTTCTGCGTCGCCTACTCTCCAAATGGCGATTTCATTGCCTCGGGTTCCTATATCTGCAAAGCACCGACAGAACGTGACACCCTGGTACGCCGTTCCTCATCTTGTGTATTCGCTGTTCGTGCTAATCCGAGTCGCTCGATGCAGGCGGTGAATAGTGCCCCCAATGTAGGTTCCCCGTTGTTGCGTGCATCGGCCCGCATGTTGATTGGTTATCACAGTAGCATGCTGGTCCGGGTGAGTATTCGCACACAGATCGCCATCTGACTGTGGGATGTGCGTCTGTTTCCCTTGCCTCTTTTCTCCCTCTTTTGACACCTCTCTAGACCCTTGACCTCACTGATTGCCCCAGCCCGCTTGAGCGGCTTTGGGGATCAAGTCCACTTGAAGAGGTCGTGCGGGAGGCTACGGAAGCACTGACATGATGCATGCCTAGCCGAATATATCCTTTTTGCATAACCACTCTGAGCCACTGTTTTCGTCTGTCGTTGTTTTATACCAGTTGTACATATACGAACCTCGTCCTTTTTCCCCGGTGGATGACCCTGCGGCTGGATTGAGTGGGCGTGCCTCCAAGGATCGGATCTTGCCTATTTGAAGTCGATGACAATCGCGAGCACGTCTCTGTCGATGAGCTCTCCCGCCGCGTTCCGTTCCTGCACACCCCCTTTAGTGTACCACATCTTCCCCCTTGTCCCGTCCAGCGAGTAACTGTAGTGCCGGGTCGGGTCCAGGTCTCTCCATAGCGGAGACGGATCGCTGACAACGGCAACACACCGGTCCCCCGTCGCATCCACGGCAAACTTGTGAATCATCTCATTCGGATAGTCGGATCCACCACCCCGATCATCCTCCTGTAGATGCGGGCGTGGACGTGGGCGGTACGGACGTCCAACCATGCAAAACCCCCTGACGAACCCATCGCTGGACACGTCGACCAGGTTGCCCTTCCACACGCCCGGAACGGAGAGGATGTCGTGCAGTGCGGTCGTGATGGGGAGGACGTCTTCGGCGCTCCGCACGATCGCGTTCAAGTTGCTGTTGTTCTGGTCGTCTCTGACCCTGTTGGTGCCGGGGACGACGGTCGTCGTGGTGGCAGCGGAGGAGGTGGGACGGGCACGGGGTGCAGACAGGGTGTAGTCGGTGCACACGAGTCGAACGCGCATGTCGGGGGCAGGGTAGAACGGTGCGTACGTGTGCATGAATCGGAGCGTCGTCGACTGCGTGATCGGGTCGACGACGGCGTCGCGGATGAGAGCGAGCCACGTCGATCCCATGTCGCGCGTGATCAGCTCGTGGGTGAGACGTAGTTCGTGGACGACTGTATGTGGGTCATCGTGCGGCCCTGTGGCGGGGCCAATGCTGAGAGCCGCCGGGCAATCGCCTTCTGACCTCGTTGGCTCTGAGGAGGGGTTTGGGCTTGAAGTGGGATTCGTGGCGTCGATGTCTGGAAGGGCGAACGTCTGGACGATCTCCACCTCACCGATGTTACCGTGAATGAGGTACGAGCGAGAGAGCACGAACAGATGGGTCTGCGCAAAGTAGACCTCTACGAGATGGGGTAACCATGCCCCACGATAATTCAAGAGGATATCCTGACGTAATATCAACATCGTGTCCCTGTTCGCCAGAACGTAACTGGATGGGTCCTCACCAGTCGCGTTCGGAAGCGAGGGAACTTGTGGAACCGTCGGTGCAGTGGGTCGAACACCAGCGAGTGTCTAGGCTCGTTCGTCGGGCAGAGGGAGATGTACGCATACGGCGCAATGCCGCTATCGATGCGGACTTGGGGTATAAAGTCCTCTCTTGGCAAACTCCAAGTCGGAACGTCCAACACTTCTGGACCCGACAAGCGCCCCGTGTCGTCATCCACCATGAACTCGAGGAGTTTCCTACGTAGAAAACAAGATAAGAATCATGAACAACGGGGACCAGTACGAGCACGTATTGCCACCGTGGGACGTACACCGGGTCCGTAAGCCGTCCCCTCCCGAGGTGTACGACAACATAAATGAAATGGCCCTGTAGAACGATCACCGACGTGGCCCCCCAATGCGCGAACGAACCGTGATCCCACAGCACCTGCTCCGAACCAGTCTCGACGTCTCGCGAGCGAAATTGTTTCATGTCCTTGGTCACGATTAGCCATCGCCCACGGACCCAACGAAACCGATCTTCCTCTATCGATCGCGGACCGGTGAATATCTTGCTCGAGATGAGCGTGAGTGGTTCAGTGGTCCATGTGTTTGCGAGGCGTGCGGAGTAAACGAGTGCGCGTTGGAGGAAGCGAGTGGATTGCCAGGGGAAGGGACCAGGCGGGAGAGGGAGACGAACGATGGAGTAGACGGCTCGCCAGAGGGCAGGGCCTTTGATGGCCTCGTAGAAGAGTTTGGACACCTGGATGTGACATGGATGAGATACAGACCGAGAGAGAAAGAGATATAACGTACTAGTTGCAGACGGATTAGATCTTGTGGGCCTAAAAGGCGAAGGATATGGTATATTGTCTCTACCGGAAGGGCCATACAGTCGTGAGACGCGGAGATGGGTTGGATGTCGGAGAGCTGATGATTTTCAGAGGGTGGTTCAGGTTGCATACGGTGGGCGTTATCGTGTGCCATCGGGTGTCGCGCAGGAAGGGCGTCCAATCGACTGCAACCGTCAACTCCGTCAAGGGGTCAGAAAAGGATATGACCTGGCATATTGCCGTCTTGAGTTTCAGGACGTTGATACCGTAAACCTGAAGTATCAGCTCGACTATTGTCTGCTCGAGCATGAACAACAGAGTTCACAGCGCCGCACGTCCAGTTGCCCAGCATGATAACAAATAATCTAATAAGTTCTGGGAAGCCTACATCAGAATGACAGAGAGACGCCGATGGAGACAGACAATAGAGCAAGTGCCGCATTGAGACTCCGAAAATATGTACAGGGGTGACCTTTTGATTGTGCCGTCATGCCGATTGCTAATTCACGCTCCGACTGGTCCTCGTCCAACTGCTGATTGTGCTTTGCCAGCGTGACTGTCTCGGTAGCACTCCCATGGCGTATTTTACATCTGAAAAAAGGTTCGAATCTATGATACTTGACGAGTCACCTCGATAAATACACACCACATCCCCTATCCATCTTGGTGTAGAATGTGAGTATATAGCCTGTAGACGCTCAGAAAAAAAAAAAAAAAAGTGTTGATTTGAGCTGGTAGTGATTGTGTGATGGGGTTACTCCTCCTGCCATGTATACAGACAGCTCACAACAGCACCTTTGTTTGATAATACCTTTGCCAGAGTTCTTTTCTTTTCTTTTTTTTCAAATCTTTAATCTCATGATATGAGTAGTGGCCAGTGACCAATTGATTAATGCGATGTGATGCAACATGACATGACACGATGAACCAACTGTTGGTGTTGTTGATGGCAGTACTGACTGTTGCTCAAATTTTCAGCCGCTACAGACAGTTTGGTCAAGCCAACGAACTAGCGAGGGGTCAATGGGATCTCCTGACGCGTTACCCGGTCAGCCCCGAGACTCTGGTGTTGTCCATATTGACTCACGAAATGGATGCCGATGCCTATTTTCCTGCAAACAAAAGTAGAGCAGTGATAGTTGGACCTGGTGGTCTCGATCGACGAAGCGCTTGTTTCTTGGAGCATTGTTGCATGTCCCGCGGGCCATTTTGTATCCCCGTCATTTTACAATTCCGGGCAAAGGATGGTAAAAGGCATGGTCAGTCGGACAAAGATTTCGCATTAAACGAAGAGCGTGTGCGTGGGGTAGTTGTCTAACGATAACAGCGCATGCTAAGAGATCTACGACCATCAAGGTTCTACAAACGAGCGACAGCTTCCTAGCGAATTGTCTTCCGATTCTTTGATACCTAAAGCCTGGTCACCAACCCCACAGATCTCTCCACGACCCGTAGTAGAAAAAATAGAGCAGTGTTCGTCTTGCGACAAGGAAAGTAAAACCATTGACAACGAAGTGGGCATATACAACAGCCAGACCAAGGCTGTAGAATGAAAGGAGATGTGCGCCAGTTTATTTAAAGGCGAGAGTGATGATGAGGTAGGATGTGATAAGGGCCATAGTCGTCAAGGAAAACGGGGCATTAAGAACGACAAGTGAACGATTCTGCTAGAGATGGATTGGTCAGATAATGAACGTTGATCAACAAGGGAAGAACGCTTGCCGTGTCCTAGTTCATGAAATGGTACAATTGAGACTGGTCGTTACACCTCCGGTGTTACTGAAGTCCCAGTTGTTACTCTCATCAACCAGTATTTGAGGGTCGTCCGACTCAGTGGAGACGGTGGAGAAGGTGATGAGGTTGGAGAAAAAGTCCATTATTGTGTATGTTGCGAGAGACGTGTGCAGACAAGTCGCAGGAGCTCTTGAGAGGCGAACACACGACTGGTGTTCTCGATGTCGAAGGTGGGCTGCTCGTCGCGTCCAATATATATAGCTCCGGTAGCGGTCAGAGAGCAGACCATGTTACAGTAACAATCAGACGTGTCATGTCTCATGGTTGCATCAGGGGGACATGACGTCGGAGAATGGAGCTTCATAGGTGGCATTTGCTTATTGTGTAGGAGGTTTCTGGCTCCTTGTTGCCTTGCGGATGACTCGCATCATTTAGACCGTGCTTCTCCATTTGCGAGAACAAAAAGAGTGTGTCGTGGGGTTACGGGCCGAATAAACCCCGAGACTGCTCGCACTTCCTGGATGTGCATCTGCCGGGGAGAGCCAATGCCACCCCACGCGACGTGCTTAACCATACAAGACAACCGAAGGGTGAGTTCAAGCATGCGAGGAAAAAGGCACCTGATCTGGGTTGTTTCAATCATGCGAGTTCCCTTCTCCAAGCCGATCTTTTTGTCTCTTCATGGCGCAGGTGGTCAATGCCATAGAACGACCCTCTTATTGTCTTGGTTGCAGACACAGCCACGCGTCAACGGTCTTCGCCCAAACACTACGCCTTCCATTTTCGGATCATACTGGGTCTTCTCAACATCGTGCAATACGTGCTTCGTCTCCGCAGCATGGATTGTGATTGGTTCAGATTACTTTGTCTGCTGCTCCAACTAAATTTTGACTCCACCACTTGCGCTCGTCACGCAAAGCCCTCATATGAAACGGCTGAACGCGTCATTCATTCCAGGGGTGAGTAAAGCCTTCTGACCGCAGACAATGGGACGCATGGCCAGAAATATCCGAGGCGATGAAGTATTTGGCCCTGTCAGGCACTTGTAACTGAGGTCGCATCAGAACTTCAGTCCGTGTTCTGTCTGAACATCGGATCTCCTAATTTTGAAATGGCTCGCCTCCTGTGAAAGTCAAGCTCCACACCGAGGGGCGTCCGGACTGATGGATTGCCTGCGCTCTGGCGACTCGTGGTTCGTTTGATTTGGTCCCCATCACCGTCGTACCTCTGTTCATCCGTGCATTTTATCACAAAGCCTACAACCGACGAACCAATAGTTCCAACTTTTTATGAATGAATACATTGGACGACATCTGCACGTTCGTGTTTTCAAATATGTCAGCCCACCCGGGACAATCCACTAAGTCATACGTCGTTCGGGACTGCATTAAGACAAGTGCTGTCCCCCAGATATCCCATAGGCGAGTACACGGATTAAATATGAGATGTTTGAGATGTTCTTCTTAGTGGAGGACGATAGTAACACGGTAACAGGCACGAGGTTGTTCCAGAAGCTATCAGTCGAAAGAATTGGCAGAAAATGCGAGACGTAGAGACACACTAGCTGTTGGGCGAATCGCGATGGGTCGGAGGGGGTAATGGTTCGGTGTCAGGCATTGCGCCCACTGCAGGATGGGTATGGTCAAGTGTCCGAGCCATACTGTCTGCTGAGGCTCCGTCAGTGATGTTGGGGTGTGCTATGCCGCTCTGTTCCCCCTCTGAGAAAGGCGTCACCGCAGATTGCACCGTAGGGATGGAGGGCTCTCCGTGTGTCCAACCGGCCTCGACATATTTGGGTGGTCTATCGAGGTTGTCGTAAGCAGGAAGAGCGTCCTTTCCATTCGCATTCTCCCCAGTGTGGTCGAGCCGGCGGCCATGTGCGTCAGTAGCCACAGCACGTACCCTACGATCTCGGAGGTACGCAGAAGGAGGAGGGGCTAGTTGTAAACCATGATACATTGAGCCATAGTTGGAGTCATGGGGGGGGTATGCACCGTAGGCAGCATACCGCGAACCACCGCTCATCCGGAAGAAATCCGAGTACGGCTGATTGCGCCGACGCAAAATGACGATTCTTCCAACAACCACAGCGTCAGATCTATGCGAGAGAGTCGTCGTATCGGACGCACCTGAGGATCAAAATAATGAACACGAGCACGGCCACAGCAATAAAGTAGGAATTGTTGAGCACAGACTGCGTGATTGAACGGCTGGTCAGCAGGACTGATCCTGTTCCGATGCAGGGGTGTGTCTGACCTGGCTACCTGTGTTTGCTGACCTCGGGCCAACATGGTGAATGGTGGACATGGGAAGAGGGCCCGGTTATCAGGCACGGTGTGGTCCGTGCATGCTGCTGCTAGACAAAATCCTTAAAAGGTCAACCACGGCACATGTAACGATATGAAAATCACAAGTCAAGCTCAGGTGCCACGCTAAATCCCTCCGATCCGGCGTGGGGCAGCACTGAGGACGGCAAGTACGTGCGGACCAGCACTTTTGATTGGCTTGCTGTCGACCCTGGCGGTCCAAAAGGGACGTCCGGAGACTTGGCAGTCGCTACCTTGCTGCACGACCAACAGCAGATCGCTCTCCTGTCGAGTTGCCGACTGGCAGAATCCGTGCGAGTGTCCACCATGTACGTTGTGCCACACGCAGCAAACAAGGACAAATAGGACATGGGAGTGACGGTCGGTGTTGGTTATGGACGATGACATCCTCGTCGCCATTGCCGACAGCGAGCGGGCTCAGTCCGGGCACACCCGCCGCGGCTGGCTCAAGGCTCTTTCAAAAGTCCTCGACATCCTCAAGCATTCTGTCTCCAACTTTCTCGGGTCAGATCAGTTCAGGGGACCCTGTCCGGGCGTCCGTCGCACATCTCCTAGTTCGCGCTTATACCCTTCCTTGTTCCGCAGCTGCACAAGCCTTCTCTCAGCTCGTACAGCCCACTGCGCGATTCCAGCTGGCTCTTGACGCGTTGTTGCCTCTTCTCAACTCTTCGGTCGAAGTTAGTACGCATCACTTGTGCTAATTGTTCATCTCTCTTATTCACTACGTCGCCTTCACCCGTAGCTCGCTCAGCGCATCCTCGTGTCGTTCATCTTGTATTCCATGTATGCTCCCCATCCGATATCTCTTAACCCATTCAAGTCCGCTATGTATGCTACCTTCCTGAAGGAGAGAGGCTATGCTATCTCGATCGCCGCTGAAGGTGGCTTCAGTGACAATGAACAACTAGTATGGGTCCTCTGGAAAATTCTCAAAGGGGATGGCGACGATGTACATCCCTTCCTCTTCACTGTCACTCCCATCACCGACATTTCTGCAGATTGGTCCCTATTCTCCTAGCACACTGACCAGGTCTCCACTTCTCCCCGAGCTCAGAGCTTCAAACCTGTTTTTGGACGAAGAGAGCTTTACAGAAACCAGCATATCTGAGCCGTAAGCAGAAATACCAAACGTCTTTGGTAGCAACCTTTCCATGTCTGTTTACAGGAGTATCACCCCGATCAGTCCCCAGCAGGGGGAAGAGGAAATGCCCGTTCCGTTTTCCCGTCCCAACCTCCCCTCTCTGGCACAGATTGTCACAGTGAAGGTGACCCCTGAAGAAGACGAAAAGAGGGAACGGTTTGCTCAAGGTATGAAGCTGCTCCTAGCAGCCCGTGATCGAGCACTCACACTTACGGAACAACGGGTACGAACTCTTTGAGGCCGATGCAAACGTCGCTCTTACCTTACACATGTGGCAGATCCTGACCCCAATGATACCCAACCTAACGTCGCCTCCTATGATAACGTCGATGGACTTGCCATCCATTGTCGCTAATAATCCTAATCTAGCCTATCAGCTTTTTATAGCGCTCCTGACCACCGCTAGCACTCAGTCACAAGGACTTTTTCCCTATCTAGATGTCCTGACAAATCTTCCTCCGACGCTGCCTTCTTTTGATCTTCTCGTCCGCTTACTCCGGGATACGTCCGCCGTCGTCGACCCCGCCACAGGTGGTAAAACAACCATCGCCGATATCGTCCGTATTGAGGTTCTGGGACTGTTCATCCACGAAAGCATCAAATGGCTCGATCACGCCGAGATGGCAGAGCGAGACGGACTCATTAGCGACGACCGCTTTGCAAAGGGTGTCCAAAACGTAAGTAGCCATCATGCCGTTTGACCATGCCAACCTGTTGATCGTGCACTGATGACGTGTCGCGTTTCCAGCTCTGTCGTTTCTATACCTCCTTGTTGAGGACCTCGACTGTGGACATTGCCTTGGACGCTGACACCGCCGAAATGGCGCATTTCACGCTGCGCAACTCGCGATTTGAGGAAGCGAACGCGCTTTATAGACTTTTAGCTACTGGGCGGTTTTGAGGGTCGCCCTATGCCCTCATTACCAACATCACGATCCGTGTCATCATCATCACTCACTCGTCAACGGCTTTATTTTCGATATGGTGCGGCTCATCTTGACTTATGCAACCACTCACGATCCATGCATGACATGACATTGTTTCCTTGTCCATCAACACACGCTTTGACGTCCATGTCCGCTCCATCAACGCAATTCACCTTGTCTTGTCCATCTGTCTCCTTTTCTTTTCGCGTTCCATCTGTTTGTCGTTTGTCGTCGTTGTCGTCGGTACTTACTCAACATGTATCGTGTCCCATGTCTTATGTCGTCTCTCTGTTTTAGCATGTTCATTCATGTCGTGCTTTCCTCTGAGGTATTATGAATACGTATCACTTTTTTTAAATTAATTTTTTTACGTGTCCCCCTCCCCCCCTTGTTCCCTCTCTCTCGTGTGCAGTAGGTTCATCCGCTTGCACCGACCCTCATCGACTCGGACACGTGGCACGGGGCAGCTCGAGTCACGCACACCCCAACCATCCCAACCATTGACGCGCAACATGAGAGATGTGGAAAGGAAATCCATGATTACAACAGACGGTCTTGGTAGCTGACATTTCGGATCGAGGGGTCCCTACACACCACGAAAAAGAAAAGAAAGAAAAAAAG
>JBBPJW010001178.1:0-10298 GCA_038088935.1 Pulveroboletus aff. viridisquamosus
TCACATCTTCACATTTCACTCTTTCACACCTTCACTCTTTTCACATATCACAGCCTAGACCATGACATCATGCCTGGCAGCTTCCTCATGGAACTGCTAAGGTACTCGCTCTCTTATTGCCATTGGTAGGCTGACTGTAGCATACTTAGGGCCGGATCCATTTATATGGTCCGTGCATCTCACTGTAGCATATATAATGAGGCTGGCATGAGCTGGAGTTCCCAGTCTTGTGCACTTGAGCCTTTGGCTTTATACAAGTCCTTGATTCTTTCTCATATTTCTCTTGCCTAGTTCTGCTGGGGTCTAGTATAAAACCCAGTCTCTTGAGTTAGTAAAGTGATCACTAGGAACTCTCATCGATTCAGCAACGGTTGAGCAAATACCGTTTCATCCTCCACAGTTTGAGTTCCACTATTGTGCTCAACTTCAGAAGTTGCTTCTGGAGTTTTTTTTGCCCTCTGTAATTCCCAACCCTAGAGTTCCTGTTAACACCTAGGAATTTGAAGTTAACTATCATCAAAATGCATTTTGAGTGTTTAACACCAGCAATCTTCCAAGGTTTTAACAATATGTTTGAATTAGAAGTTCCTTCTAGCATCTAGGGATCAGGCTTAACAGTTATTCACTGGTTTTAACACAACCTCAAAACTGATGCTAATAATTTCAAAATGCAAATCAGACATAGGAAAGGAATGTGGCATCAAGAAAGTATGAAGGAAGAGGTCCATTATTAAACCCACCATAATTGCAATAAGCAATTTCTGTGAGCTGGCTCACCTCAAGCTTACTTAGCAAAGTATTACATGTAACCATGGGTTTACAAAAGCCTGCAAGCCACAAGCTGGAGAAGGGGTGTGTTAAACAGTGGTGTTCTAATCAGATGAGGTCATCCAGCCACAGGTGCCAAACTTGTCATGTTATCAACAAGATATTGAGTGATATAAGAGATAATGAACTGACCATCTCCATTTGGGGCATATCTTGCTCAGAATAAGACTAATTAACTCACCCTGTGGTGTGGATGGTGTTGGACTGCAGGATACTTGTAGTCACTGTATATTAGGTAGGTTAATGGATACTAACCTGCAGGATACTTGTAGTCACTAAGTATCCTAAGGTAACTAATGGTCCGACATAGTTACTAGCTTATGTAAGTGGTAAAGCGTAGGTAATCTAACAATTCTAACAGATGGTGTATAGGACTTTTTGAAAAATGTTGAGTGGCAAGCTATTTGCGTCGACTCAGCAAATCATTACCTTCATCAGAGGGGATAACATGGGGTCTGTCACCCATCAGCGGACGCATATTAAAGGTCACCTCGATGAACCTTTGGTGGACAACACTAAGCAGGCATCAACAAAATCGTGTAACAAAAGTCTATCCGAACCTACGGCATCTGGCATCTTGACCTTACGGAACCCAGTGCGCCGAGTAAAATTAGCCCCTTCAAATAAGTTTGCACAGTCTCGTCATACCTGATAGTTTGCATTGCCATGGGCGTGCGCACATGGAACTACATCTTCGCAATGATCAATTCCAGATGTCTTTATGACCAAGGACAAATAAGGCACTTATTTAAGTTCTGGTACATATTCTGTTCGTGATACTGAATGGTAGTCGTTCAGTATTTCCTCCTTTTGAATAGCTGCTAAGTGACAAGAATCTCACTAGGATGCACGCCAAAGGGGCACACTTGGTCGAGCAAAAGAATGAAATTCCGAAGATGGACTCTGAGTACTCTACGTTAGACCCATGTACTGTAGTTCTCATATCCCAGGTACGGTACACATGTGATGTGGCGTTTTTGCACACGTCATGTGGCGCATCGCGCCCGAACACATGTACTTCAGTGTAATTGACGATCTCTTATGGAACGAAATGACGTATATATGGTGAGTAGAATGGAGAGAAAAAGAGAAAAAAAGGTCTTTTCACTAAGCCTGGTGTTCTAGTCGTTACAGACGCACCGTCGTTCAAGTCTTTGCGTTGCCCCGGCAGAGCGTGAGTCAAAAGAAATGTACTTTGAACGCCCGCATCATCCTCATTACACGATAGACAACATGTGCATCTAGTCTTTTCTGTATCGTCAACTGCTCTCCGTTTAACAGAAGAAAAAACAACCGATCGAGGTAAAAATTGAGGGTATTATGCGGATTTTATAGTCTCACTTCATTAAAGCTCTCTACAATACTCACTCTACTTTATACCATATGCCCCAACACCCTCGGTTGCGACAAGTCAGCCATGTTGATGAAGATATCATCTGCAGGGTGTCTGTACAACGGTGCACGCAATCTCTTTTGGTCGAGGTGGTGTCCGATGAATCCTATCGAGCGGCCGAGCACAAACAACCCATTGAGCGTGCCAATCTGCATGCGTGTCAATCCAGGACCTTGCAACAGGAAGACACCGCAAACCTTGATATACTCTTCCGCTTCCTCAGGCGTAAACGCACCAGAGTCGCGAAGGAGATCGACGAAGCAAACAGCGATACAACCGTCAACGTTCAAGATCAACTAATGAGCGTCATCAGATAATCAGGACTGGGTTATGGCGAGGACGAGCACTCACCGTGTCCTTTTTCGTGGTCGTCACCTTCTCTACGGCCAACGCATAGTCGAGCAACGAGTGAGAAGGAAAGTTTTTGCGAACATATTCCTTGACGAGTTCAACGCGCAGGTCGGGGTTGTTGAGAGATTTGATCTTGTGGCCAATACCAGAGACTAGGAAGAATAAGATCTGTCAATCTGACGATGAAACAGACAAAGGTCACTCACTCAGCTTGTTTGCTTTCCTGCTCTCGTCCACAAACTCCCTTGGCGTTAATCCTCTATCCCTCGCACTCGAGAACATCGATGCTGCCTCGTCCAGTGCTCCTCCGAAGCGACTGCCAATCGTCAAGAGACCAGAAGCAAGACTGCTAATCAGGTCCTTGCCCGCACGAGTAGCGACAATCGTGTTCATGGCACCGCTAACAGCAGGGCCGTGGTCTGCCGTCAACATCAAAACCATCTCGACGAATTTCGCAGCGTATGAAGGCAAGCGACGCTTGAACCAGAGCAACGAAACGACGCCGCCCAACCCGATATCATCCTTGAACACATCTGAGATGCGCATACCCGCATACAGCAACTCTTGACCACGCTCATCCGAGATAGTGGAGATGAATGCTGCAGGCTTCCGGATGAGGCCGAGTTCCTGAGCCCACTTGTAATCCATTGGGATCACAGGTGGTTCAACTTCTTTCTGGGGAACGATGGCACCGCTAAGGACAAGCCTCTCATATGTCTCCTTCAAAACGTCAGGAAGTAACTCAAACGTATCGGGAACGATGAATCCAGCGGCCCTCATTGCGCGATTCTTGGCCTCTGCCGTCTCAGCATCGCTGTTGGCCATCGAACCTGCGTGCCCGAACTGCACTTCGGTCGTGAACATCTTCGCACATGTACCGATTGCCCAAGCAACAATGGGCTTCCTGATACGTCCTGATTTGACCGCCTCGATCACGCGGTATTCTTCAACACCGCCAACTTCACCAAGGAGAACGAGCATCTTGCACGCCGGATCATTTTCGTAACGCAAAAGGTGGTCGATGAACGTGGAGCCAGGGTAGCGGTCACCACCAATGGCAATTCCCTCATAAGTACCGTTGGTCACGAGGGATAGTATGTTGTTCAGCTCGTTCGACATGCCTCCTGACTTGGAAACGTAACCAACTGAACCAGGACGATAAAGCTTGGAGGCGATGATATTATCCATCATACTACAAGGAATATGAGCACATCTGAACCAGATGTACCAAGAGCAGCAACTCACCCTCCAGAGTTACCGATCCTGAAGCAGCCAGGTTTAATACCACCAACCGTAGCAGGACCTATGATCAAGACTCCTTTTTCCTGGGCCTTGACCAGGATTTCTCGTGCCTGTCGCTCTGGAACACCCTCCGCGATCAATGCGATAGCACGGATACTTGGGAACTCAAGACACTCTAGCGTGCTGCTGTACACACTACGTGAACTCGCAAAGTTGACAACGACGTCAACGTCCGGGTGCTTCTTGGCTGCCTCGGCGAGCGAGGTGTACACAGGCAAAAGTGTCTCCCTCGTACCCCAGTAGAACTTCTGGATGTGGTGACCACCGAAGGGATAAATCATCGCCGCGACAGAAGGACGGGTACGCTTGCACGAGTAGTCAAAATCAAGCATACCCTGGATCGCACGAGGCTGGAGGCCGTAGACAAAGCTGCGAGTATCAGCATCAAACGGACGATAAGCGGGTCTGGTGGTAGCATGTCCATTCTCGGTGGGAGCGTTGTCGAAACGCACGACTACGTCATTGGGTTGAGTACGTTCTCCAGAGGCGTGAATCGTTCCGACGTCGGAGGGAGTTGGCGCAACCGTTGATGATGGTGTTGAGGGGACAACCCTAGGAGAGGCAGGTGCGGTGGGAGGGATAGAGGTTGGCGTAGCCCCTGCGGACTTGATACCGAGAGCGAGAGGGACGATTTCCGTGATATGGGTGTCGGGACCAAAAACATGGATGGGGACACCAAGGGATTCACCTGAAGAAGTATAAAGTAAGCTTCATGGCCATCTAATGAATGGGATAAACGTGCCAAGCAGCCTCATGGCCTTCAAACCCTCTTGCCAGTTAGGACCACCACGGCGGACGTAGATCTTGACCTGAGGACAGAGTCGATGTCAACTGGTGCTCTCAAACGCAATTGCAAAGTATCAAGACCTACACCATGTGCAATTAAGCCAGCCCTAGCACCTTGCAGCGCTCTGATAATACCTTTGAACGTGGCAGCAACATTTGTAAAGTTGGCGATACCACCTCCAATGATGAGGATCTTGCCATCTGGACGAGGAGGTGGTCGAATGATGAGGTCGACTAGCAGGGGAAAGATGTAGCTCGTGAGTAGTTGTATGATGCAGTGGCGAATCCAGACCCACTGATCGTCTTTGCATACTCGTACGTCTGGCCCTCTGATGGTGCACCACTGTACTCGCCGTAATTTGCAAGTTCGTGTGCGAAACCAGCAGCTGCAATAGCGTCTGCGTATACGACAGAGGCACCACCGCCTGCAACCATAGTCCAGATGCGGGCATTGGCGTTCAACACTGTGAGTTTGAGCGAAGCTCCAGTGGAGGCGTCTAGTTTCTGGATGTATGCTATCAAAGGAGAGTGAGAGTCGGTTAATCGATTAAGGCAAGCGAGTACATGCCTTCCTCTTTTGTGAGATCACGACCAAAAGGAGCAGGCCAAACCATGGGTGGACCTCGATCGGCACCGACCTTGGAGGTCTTGGAAGCGCTGTCATAGACGGTGAGATCTCGTGCAATCGCCCATTTGGGGCCGCAGATGAATTCTGCTGTCTGGTCAAGCTTAGCGGCCATGTCCAGATAGTGGATGCTGCCGTCATCGAGGACGACAAGAGGGTTGATCTCAAGGTAAGCAAAGTGGAGATCTGCATAGACGTTGTAGAGTCGAATGATGAAGTCGACCAGGGCGTCTTTGCGCTGTCCGGCAAAGGAAGGGCCGACGAGAGACTCTACGTTGGCACGGGTGGGGCAGTGTCTTGTGTCGACGGGAACTTCGAGGCGGGATGCATGCGCGTCGACATCGCCGACATCGACACCGCCAGTGGGGGAGAAGAGGATGGTGTCTGAGAGGCGGGAGGACGTGATGCAGATGTACGCCTCTGCAGATTGAGAGTGGGGCAAGAAGGGTTCGACGATGAACGTGCCGAGCGTGCCCACGACCGATTCGACCTAGCACCGATGTGTGAATATGTGAAGAGGTGAAACATGTTACGAGTTACGTGTGAAAGGGGAAAGGGATGCTTCGTGACTGCAACAGTGGACGCCACGGCAAATACAAGGGGGCCCGGCGCACCTTTTGGGGTTTCCCGGCTCTGTCGAGGATCCATTGCTTCGCATCCCGCCAATCCTTGTTGAGAACGAGGAGGCCGGCCTTACCGCGACGCTTGATGAGCTGGTCTGGCTTGGCAACGAGCTTGGTCGTCTGCACCCACGCGGGGAGGTGGTTATCGGACGTGACAGCGCCAGACTCGGGATCCCACTGAATCTGGGCGACCCTTGGTGAGGAGAAGACGAGCGGCGAGTCCTTGGGGGGAGTAAAGTTGGGGTGCGCGGGGGGTGCACGCTCGAGCCAATAAGCCAGTAAGAGCTTGGCGTCGTACTCGCGGATAGCTGTGGGGACGATCAGGACGAGGCAGAACGGGGAGCAGAGAGGGCCGACCTTTGGAGGACATGGTGGAGGAGGAGGAACAAAGTGGACAGAGTGGCTGGACGATGGGCTTATATCTACATCAGCGCGTAATAATTTATTTTTCAATCGGACTCAGACCTTGTCTACACGCACCCCCAACATTCTCACGGTCCGAAAATCAACACAGCCACGTCACACCGCGGCCTTGCTGGCTGGGCTGCCGTCCTCGCCATCGGGCCCGTCGTGGAGGACGGTGCTGCGTTTCGAACGACGAGCGAGACAGGTAAGCGTGGCAGCGACCTTGCCCAGTGCCATGTATCGCGTAACGGGGTTACCTTGTTGCTCTCCCCGTGCCCACCTCGTTCCGGCCTCGTTCCACGACGACGTTTCATATCACTCCCGATCTTGTCATCGATTTGCTCGCATGTCCCTGTCTCCCCGTTCACGCCAGCCCGTGCACTCTTCACGTCCTCATACACCCCGGAATAGACGTCGCTATTGTGTCGAACACCTTGCACATGTCTTTTTACCTCACCCTTGACACAAAACGCCTTGTGCTGGCCCCCGTCCATGATTTTTAAACAGGACGTACAGCAGGTACTACTTGGTAATACTCCCATCACCGACGCACTTACGCGTATCGATCCTGTGTATCCTCATGTCAACCCGCTCGCCTTTCAAGACAAAAACGACGCACCCGCGTCGATCCAACTGTAGGTTTCACTGGCCATCCGCTCTCGTGTTCTGCCCGATGCCTTTTCCGCTCTTCATTTCTCTCTCCCGCTTGAGTCATCCATCGACACTCAAACGCCGGTACTCATGGTCCCGCGTAGTAGCCGTGTCCGGTCCGCATACTCAGATAACCACCCGCTCGTTCTGAGATAAACCGCGACCCGGAAACGTGACACTTTATTCTGCGAGAAAAAAATGGAAGCTGGTCGGGAAACAATCCAGCCATGCGGCCTAAAAAAGTCATAGCAGCGGATGATTGACTACCGATGCCGACGACCGAGGTCCCACAAGGTTCTGTCTCATTATACCAACGAACCACACTATCCCTTGCACGACTCGACTGATCAGACACGTCCGACCGACTCCAACGTTTGATCTCGGACAAGCACATCATGGTCCGGCATCCAGCGCCGTCCGACTTTATTCGCCCATATCACAAAACAATACTTTATCTTGCTTCTGGCTCGGGGTCGAGGATTTCCCCACTCATAGCTACACGCTGTACGTACTGGAGCGGCACATTGATCCCCATTTGGCGCCCTTGACCTCATACATTCTCTGTGGAAAAGTGAGTGAGTTCCCATTACGGCTTTCATCAGTTCCATTGCCGTGTCCGATTATACCGCGCAAATTCTTGATCCAAGGAGCTCGTTCTGCTGTACACAGTTCCTTCTTGATAAGGTTCGCGCTATACCTTTATGCAGATGGTCCACAGTCGGCAAGTCGGGAGTCCAGTCATCCGGCAAGGTTTCGCCAGCATGACTGAGCTCGATACGTCAAAGTCCCAACAATATCGATGACAGTCCACCTGGAACGTTTTCCACATCGTCTATCCACGATTATCAGTACCCTGTCAAGTCCACTGGAGGAGCGCAATATTTCACCGGCTTGGATGGCTCTCCACCGATATTTATGTTTTATCTATGTACGTCGAGATGTCGCCTTTCAAAACAAACATTTAGTAGCAATCCCATCTTACCGTAGCCTGAAGAATACCAGCGGCGCACGTGACGTATCATATACATGGCCATATTAGTATGAAAGTATCGTTCCAAACAATCTGCAAAGCAAAAGCGGCCCACGTATAAAACGTTCTCCGTCGATGCCCACTTCACACGGCAACGGCAGCATTCCCCGATGGCACCACCGTCCTCAGTTGGCGCAAGTCTAGCAAGCCCTGCTACCACCTCCGCCACGGTTGCCGGGACTTGGTCGTCATACACGCCATCTCGGAGTGCGCCAACACGTCTCGTGCTATCGTCGTTCATGCTGCCACTCTCGGGGTAGGTGGGCTTTTCCATGCCCTTCGCTCGTCCTCTCAATACCTCGCAGATCCTGGACAAGAGTGGAATGGGAGATGGCGTCATATCAAGTGGAGTAAAAACACACCGACGTCCATTTCAAGACGCGCCTTGCCGACTTTTCTCTTCTCAAACCGTTCACGCGGCACCCGTACTATATCTGCATTCCTCAGTACATGACCGATCTCTGCGAGATATGTTGTCGGTGAAGATGACGGGCGCTCGGTGGTAAGTTCAATAACCCGACACCCGAGTTGCCACCAAGTGAAACTAATGTCGCGCAGACGGTCCTTGTGGACGTTTCGTTTGACTCCGGATGTGGAGGCCCACTTCACGTTGTCCCCGAAGAGTTTATTCCTTTGTTTGCACCTGCCTCCGATACCTCTACAGCCCCACTCTACCGTATTGGGGCCGGTATCCTTATAAAAGAGGGAGACATCCTGCGCCCGCCCTCAGAGGAATATTCACAGAGCGTGGTAGATCGGATTGGGCCGTTAGGGTTTCATTCGATCATTCTACAAATTCTAGATCCAAGTCTGTACATATCGAGGAAGTCGCCTGGTCGACGCGCTTCCGCAATCGCGCTGCGATCTCTGGTACACACGGCTCGCTTCTCCAAGGAAAGGACCAGCAGGTGGCCCCGTCCTTACAAGTGACGCAGCGCACATTCAGTCCCCTATTGACGGGCAGGGTATGAATCTTGGGCTGCGAGGTGTGGTGTGTTTGGGAGAGGTATTGACGGAGCACATACAGGCTACCGCAACCAAGCCCCTTTCCGAAGCGGACTTGGTTCCTGGGTCGTGCGACATTCAACTGCGCTTAACGTGATCGCGTGCACCAAGCGCATTTTACCAATCGTCGGTACCGGGAAAAAGCACCTTTCAGTTGCTGGTTGCTGGTTAAGACGACGACAGTGCAAAACTAGGGATTGTGGTCATGGTTCGCAGGGACGTTCCCGTCTGTACGGCGAAGGATAGCGTAGGAAATAAGTTGATTGGGTCGGGAGTGATTTTGATGAGCGCCAATATTTTTATTATCCACTTTTTTGAACGCAGACGTGTAGGATCATCTGTGGCTCCGTGTGGCGAGTCTGATTCGCGCAGTTTCCTAACAAGCCAAGTAGTGACTGTTGGATGGTCGTCTGCCTTCCTATCTACAAAGAAAATGAGTCTTTCAGACCCTTGACTACCACCAGAAAGTAGTGACTGAGGTGGGTCGTTACTCCCTCAGGAACGTCGACAATTCAATCGTAGATATTTTTTTTTCAACCCCTTCATATCTTTCATCCGACATCATTCTTGCATTCTGGATCCATGGATGCGGCGCAGTAGAACAAAAACGAACAGCGAGATTGCGGGAATTGATGGTCGTCAAGCAACACATGATGTAAGAGGCAAAGCAAACACCTCCCCAGTAGGATATCACTGCACCTGTGAGTGACCGTCAATGCTCGTTTGCTCTTCCACGCTTTGTTCACTATTATAATCGCATCTCCCGTGTCTTCCTTGTCAACCATATGCGTACTGAAGCCCCTTATCTTGATCTTTCCCCCCATTCTCTGCATCGCTCTGCTCATGCACGCTCTCGATGTCGAACGTCCATGTTCAATACATACCACCTACTCCTTTCGATGGTCATATCTCCATTCATTGACAGTGGCCTACCCGTTCGAATTGAACTAGCCTAGAAAGTTATGCACAAGTCTGCTCGATGTGAACGTACAGACGGGAGTCGAGGATAAGGGATCGCGCCAAAGCGGAATACTCAATGGATGGTTCCCAGCGCCTACGGGCCTTTCCAGTTCAGCGAGACCAGCACGAATACATTATGCCAGCCACCGAACATCCGAAGCCCAGTGCAACTGCTTGGGCTCAATGGCGACATGGGTGTCATACATCTCCTCGTTTCTGTTTTCGGACATGTGCTGATGGTGTGATCAATGTTCAACTAATCTTGCTATGATATCACATACGGTTTCTCTTGTATCTGCTCCTGTATAACTAGTGGTTCCCGCTGCTCGTCCTCGTCTG
>JBBPJW010001179.1:0-14375 GCA_038088935.1 Pulveroboletus aff. viridisquamosus
TGTATACCAGCTACCTCATGTATTCCTTATGGCCTGGTCCATGCACACTTTGTAGCAATATATAAAGGGGCAAGGGCATAAACTGGTTTTCCAGTCTAGAGCACTTGTTTACTTGTTTATCTTGTTTCCTAGTGTCTCCTCTAGACTGCCATTTTTTTGTCCCCTCCAGTTTTGGGCACCCTTTAAGGTGGTTTTCTCTTGCTATTGGTCTAGATCTATAACACAAAGAGAATGACAACCAAAAGGAGACAGAGAAGATCAGAGAAGATTAGAAAAGATTAGAGGAGGCAGTTGATAAGATAACAGTTCAGTCACTGTACAAGTATAAATGGATAATCAGAGGAAAACAGGCAATATAGAACACATCTGGTTACTGCTTGGAAAGGAAAAGGCAGTGAACATAGGCACACTGGTCACTGCTTTGGAAGATGGCAGAGATGGAATGAAGCAGGGGAAAACAGGTAATGCAGAGCAAGTCTGGTTACTACTGCAGGAAGTTCAATAAAGAGAGAATAAAGGGCAAGTGATGGGGCTAAGTGTTATGTACCCCAAGAGTGTAATCTGTACCAATCAATCAGTGAGTGGTAAAGGCCCACAACAACAATAAAAAAATGGGCTTTTGAGAGTAGAGCCTCAAACTAGGTAAAAGAAAGGATAAGTGGAAACTCTCCATAAGACAAGCAAATGTTACAAGAGGTTTAGACTGTTATACACTCAGCAGAATACTAATGATCTTGTCACATGACTATGAGACTTCAACACCAAAACAAGAATAACCCTAGGTTTAGATTTGGTTTATTCAGAGTATTCCCCATATATAAGTATTGGTCACATGATATGGCAGATCTCAGATAAGATCTAGATTAGGATTGATCTGTGGCAGAGATCTAGATGGTAATCTCCTTGGTCTCATGGCTGCCTGGCCATATTTATATCCACCTTTACAAGTACACTTCCCTTCCATTCTCCCATATCCTCATGGTTGTGGTTTTTTTCTTACATTTCTGATCCATGAGGTCACTGCCTTACTCCTACCCTTCACCCTATGTTTCTTTATTTATCAGCTCTATGTATTTACTGCCATTAATTCATAGATAGTAGTTACCTTTCCTGTATTTGGTCTGTGCACATCTGTCCATAATATATAAGAGGTAGAGAGAAACTTGGGGCAATCCAGTTTTAACCACTTCTGTTACTAGTGCCATGAGCCTAGTCTTCTTACAGTGTGACTTGTACTTTATATGGGTCAAGGCTCATTCTTCTCCTTTGCCTAGTTCAGGGCTCTAGTCTTAAAAGCCCACTTGGTGTTGTTGTTATCCCTGTTCACTTACTGGTGTTGGTTAGTTTAGGAGCACACTCTTTGGATGCATAACATAGACTGGGGAAACTTCAAGTCCTTACCACCCTGTATATATATTCACAAGAGACATAGCCCCATATACAGCATGACTAAGCTACTACCTATGGTCACCAATAGCAGTAAGTGCTCTTGCTAATAAATAAGAAGCATAGGGCAGAGGGTAAGGAGTAAGGCAGTGGCCTCATGAATCAAGAAATAGAGAAGAGTACTCTACCATGAGAATGTGGGAGAATGGAAGGGAAGCATATAGCATCAGTGGATATGAATATGGCCAGGCAGCCATAATGCCAACAAGATTCCCATCTGGATCTCTGCCATAGACTGATCCTAATTTAGATCTGTTAGATTAAATATTATTGGCATCAAATCTAGATCTCATCTGAGATCTGTCATATTATGTGACCAATACTGAAACATGGGGAAACTCTAAATAAAGAACCAAATCCAAACCTAGGGTTATTCTTGTTTTGGCAAGGAAGTCTCATAATTATGTAACAAGATCATTAGTTGTTATGAATCTAGACCAACAGCAAGAGGAAACTACCTTGAGAGATGCCCAAAACTGGGGGGACAAAAGAATGGCAGCCTAGAGGAGACACTAGAAAACAAGATAAACAAGTAAACAAGTGCTCTAGACTGGAAAACCAGTTTATGCCCTTGCCCCTTTATATATTGCTACAAAGTGTGCATGGACCAGGCCATAAGGAATACATGAGGTAGCTGGTATACAGAGAACAATGCTAAATAAGGAAATAGGGCAAAGGGAAATTAAATAGGAACCAATGGCAAATAGAGAGTAATTAGTAAAAGAAAGCAAGGCAAAGGTAAGGTATAACATCAGAGGGCTAGATCATGACATTAGAGAAAGTCTAGGCTATAATGAGGTAAAATGCTATGCTTTATGAGGTACAAAGGCTAGACCAGGCTAGATCCAACCTTATGGCATGATAAGATATAAGATAAGATAAGATCATAGAAAGTGGTCAAAGATAGTAAATAGTAAAGATAACTTAGATTAGGGTAAGAATGAAAAATGGCCCCTAGCTAAGTAGTGCCAGTGTATAACATTAGTTTTATTCTGGCATAACATTGTCAGTGTCATATCTGACATCTCCATTTGTATCCAGGTTGCACTAACACCTGTTTTTGCTTCTATGACAACTCCTGTTTCATCTTCTTTCCCTTGTTCAATAATCTGCTTCTCCATGGTATAAGTACTGTAGCTCTGTATCTTGTACCTTAGTTTGAATATCAACATAACTTAGCACTCTCTCCCTTTATCCCTAACTCTCCTCCCAACCTTGTAAGCAGGCCATATGCCCTTACTCTCTGAATCCAAGTCTCTATAACTTACTTTAACTCTCTGACTCTCTTTGAAATTTGAGGTACTAGAACTAGTGCAAAGACACACCATATAAGTTAAAGCCAAGCCCTATTCAACCATTACTCCAGAGTATTCCAGAGGGAATCCAGAGTATTTCAGAGTAAATCTGGAGTATACCCTTATTTAATAGACAGTGAGGGAAAGCTTTAGAATAAACTCCTGGATTAAGCCTACTGATGGTGCTCAATCTGTAGATAAGGGCATAGCTCTGGGGGCTTCTGTCAAAACTGCTTAAAGTCATAACTTATAACAATCTAGTTACTTTACTGTCAAATCTAATCCTGGGGATGCTAAAAGATCTCTTAAGTCAAGCATGAAGCTAGAGTATAGGGAGACTAGAGGTGATATCTCTAGATACAATATACCATTAGAATTCAGGGTGGCAATAAGAAAGAGCTCCAGAACAAACTCCTGGGTTATGTTACAATTAGTCCATTATTTTCTCTTTTCTCATCCTAGCTTCAGACTTTGTGCATTTCCAATGCTTTCTTGTTACATTCTGGAACACTCAGACTTCCTTTGTTCCAGAATATTCTTCTCTGTCAGCAGATATTACTTATACTCTGCTTTCATTGTATTCCATCTGTTTTTACACAGATTACTTAGTAACCATTAGTATTTTACCCTAACTCATTCAACTAAGTCCCAACTTTATTTTCCTTAGTATAAGTAGCATACCATCTTCCTCATGTTTCTTACACTAATTCTATCTTAATCTTCATCTGCTCAACATTGTTCTTTCTGCCTTGTACTCTCAGACTTGTTAGAACCCTCAGTTTATCCTTCAAGGGAGTCTTGCTTGCAATTAGCATTGGCAAGCACCACCTTTATTCTTAGGCTAGCTTTAGCATTCTAGCCTTATCTCCAACCTTCATTGTGAAACTACATCTCATCTCTAGCCCCTTCATAGTCATAAGGCCTATGTTAGTCCCTACCTGGGCCTAGCATAACAAAAAAAGTGGCATATCTACTTGCAGCTACCATTACTGTAGTTTTACCAATATTTTACCCAAGACCCTCTTATTCCTTGACACTCTCTGGAAAAAGCCTAGATTTCAACCTGCAAAGGACCCCTTAGAGTCTTCTAAAACAGAAGAATCCTTTAGTTACCATCTTAGCATTCTGAAAAAAAATCCTTAAGATCTTTTCTTGTCTTTCACTAAAGATCAAGAACAAGATTGTGCCCTAGTGCATGAGTTCTCTTTTTTCCTACAAATCCCTTGAGTACCCACACCCCCCTCCCCTACCCCTACCAGACAATACCCTTCTTTCCACATTCCCCCCACAGCCTCTTCCACCCCCACCATATTCAATACCCTACCTTTTACTAAGCCCACTGAGCTTTACCTTGATATTCCTGAACATTTTAATGGTGACTGCTTCAAAGCAGAAGCTTGACTGGACTCTGTCCAGTTATATCTTTTTGTCAATGCTGTGATTTACAACTTTAATAAGAAAAAGATTACATTTATCCTCTTCTATATGATCAAAGGCCCTGCCCTCTCTTGAGCAACCATATACTGAAAGAATAGCATTGCAGGTACAGTGGTTGATATGGAGATCTTCAGTGCATTTATCAAGGCATTCAACACCTTATTTAAAAAACAAGATACCATTACCTCTGCTATCCATTGGCTTGCTAACATGCAGATGCACCAGAATAAGAAAGATGAGTGAACTCCCTCCCTCACAGAGTATACCATGGAATTTCAAAACTATGTGATCCTTACTAACATCAAGGATGACAATGTTCTTATTACCTACTACAAAGCTGGAGTTTTCCTCTGGCTATCTTGTCAAATCCAAAACCTTGACAAAATCCCTGGCACCATAGAGAAATGGTATAAGAAAGCCATACACTTCCAAGGCACCTCCAACCATGCCAAGCTCACAGAGCTCTGTTAAACAAACCCCAGGACCCACACCTGGATCCCTAGTACCCCCTTCATTACCCCTTAGGCTAAAAAGATCCAAATGCCATGGACATTAACTCCATTTAACTTACCAAGCTCACCTTCCAGGAACAATAATGATGCTTCAAGCTCAGTTTTTGCCTTTATTGCAGGAAACACAAATATAATGCCACTGCATGCTACAATGGTTACCCCTCTGCATCTGCCACCAACTCTACCCCCACCTCAAAGAAATTTGTCAAGAAGATTAATGCTAAAGAAGAGACAATAAAAGATTGAAAATGTTAGTGATGAAGAATCTGAAGTGGAAAGAGTTAGGTTGGGTTTTTAAATGGAGTACCTTCCCTATGCAAGGTGCTTCCTTTCTTGTCTGTACTCCCATACTTGTATCCTTCTCTAGAAAATCAATGAGAATCCTAGTACAAGTTTTCCCCTCTGTGCACCTAAGACTAGTTATAGATGCCTCTGCTCTTGTTTATAGCAGAGCACAGATCAACTGCATCAACTGGGAGTTTGTCTTCCACCACAAGTTTCCTACTATTTGACTCTCCATTCCTCTTAATATCCACAATGTTTACTTCTTCCTAAATAAGAAGGGTTGTATTATTCACACTTGTATCATTCTTCTTCAGCTAGAAGGGGTAATTCACTTAGTGTCCTGCCACATCATGGCATGTGGTAGGAAAACCCTTATTTTTGAACTCCTATGACTTCAAGCCACAAACTCCAGCATTAACTGGATGGCAAACTCACTTACTATCTCTTCCACTTTTAACTACTCCAAGGAACTTTACTGCTCTGAAGCTGCTCAATCTTCTCCTTGACAACACACAGTCAGGGAAGTCATTCTTTCAGATAACAAATACATTGTTTGCTACCTAGAGAGCAAGTTGCTAAATCAATCCATTGACAATAACCTTTATTAATGGCATTTCTCCTGTGTTATTAACTCCTGTTTCATATTTCTTTCTTTTATTACTGTAGCAAAACTTACTACCTCCATGGAGCTCACCATTGAGGCCAAAAAGACCAAATCTAAAATTACCCTATCCTTTAAGTACCAGCAGTTTGCTATGGTCTTTTTCAAGATCCCAAATACTCTTGACAAACTCCTGCCCTCTAGATTCTATGACCATAAAATCAACCTCAAAAAGACCTTCATATCAAAGATTGATAAGAGTTACCTTTTGTCCCACCCAGAATAACAAGCCATGGAGAATTTCATTGAAGAGAACCTTTGTGCTGGAAAGATCTGCCCCTTGAATTCCTTCCAGGCCTTCTCTTTCTTTTTTATTAAAAAAAAGGATGTGTTACATTTCCTCCTTTTTCTCTTCTTTTCCTTCTTTTCTCTTAATGTAGCTTCTGCTCTTCTCACACCTTTGGTGCTGCCTTGTCTATTTGTCACTATAGATTCTGCTCTTCTCATGCTCTAGCCTGACCTAGACCACTCTCTTGTTATGCCCTTTGCCCAGGCCTTCTATCTTTCAATCAGCTGACTCTTAATTATTCCATTTCTTTTCATCCATTTCCACATGGATATCTTATTCATCATTCGTCAGCACGATTACTCTTTCTATCTCCACTCCAACTCTATTCATTGTATTATAAAGTAGTGTACTTCCTGTCCTCTCTTTCCTTATGCTACTTCTACCTTGTGATCACCTTACAGTTCTTGTGCCTCCACTTATCCTTGTACTTACATACCCAAAATCCACTGTTTGTGTCCTGGCACTTATCCAGAGGATCATCAGTGTCTGATCTCAGCACACCCCTGGGAGTGTAGTTGGTACCACTGAGACACAACCCTTGTTTGTTGCCTTCTACTTGTCTTGAAGCTTACCTTCAGTTTGCTTCATCTTTTTTATCCACAGCAAGGTCTATGCCTGTCCCTATCCAGGCCTAGTGTAACAGAATGGCAAACTTTGCCCCTACCAAGATACAGGTACCTCAATAAGCACACTATTCAAGATGCCTACTCCCTCCTCCTTATCTCCAATCTTATCAACAAACTATGAGAAGCCAAGATCTTTATCATGTTCAATGTTTAATGGGGATATAATAACATCTGCATTAAAAATGGACATTAATGGAAAGTGGGCAGCCTTTATTACTCACAAGAGCCTCTTTGAACCTATGGTAATGTTTTTTAGATTAAATAACTTACCCATTACTGTTATAATCATTTCATTTTTTCATTTTCACATCACGTGACCATGGGACACATTTATCATTTCACCCTTTCACATTTCACCTCTTCACATTTTCACACATTCACTTCTTCACACATTCACTTGTCACATTCTAGACCATGGCATCATTGCCTGGCAGCTCCCATGAGAGACTGCTATGGTACTCACTCTCTTATCACTATTGGTCAGAATACTATAGCATATTTAGGGCCAGACTAGAGTACCTGGTCCATGCACCATACTGTAGCATATATAAAGGGCTGGCACAAGCTGGGACTCCCCAGTCTTGTGCACTTGAGCCTTTGAGCTGTTTACAAGGCCTTGACTTTTTCCCTTTCTTTACTCTTGCCTAGTTCTCTGGGACCTAGTTCAAACCCAGCTCTTAGTAGAAAAGTGTCCACTGGACCAGCATCAAGAAATAAGGACATAATGGCCAGTTGCCATTTCAATTACATTCTAGCATTTCATAAATAACTCCTTCTGTGATATAATTGCAGAAGAATGGCTTGTTATTTATATGGATGACCTCCTTATCTTCTTTTCCAACACTAATACCCACAGGACCCACATTTTCTGCATGCTTCAACACATAAAGGACCTTAATCTCCACTTAAAACTGGAGAAATGCACCTTACCTCTTCTGAGGTCAAATACCTAGGTATGGTAGTTCACCCTGATGAACTTACCATGGATCCCATCAAGCTCAATAATATTATCAAATGGCCTATTCCCCAGAAAGTCACAAATGACCATTCCTTTCTGGGTTTCACTAACTTTTATAGGTGATTTATTCCCAACTACTTATTTATTACCCATCCCCTTCTTGACCTTATTAAAAAGACAGCTTCTTGGTCCTGGACTCCAAGCTTGCCAGAAATCTTTTAACTCCCTTAAAGCTCTCTTCCTCTTTTAATCTGTCCTCTAGCTTCTGGACCTCTCCTGCCCCTTTACCATTACCACTAATGCCTCTGCCTAAATGTCCAGTGACATCCTTCTTCAAATGGATTTGAATAGAAAATGGCACCCCTGCTCCTATTTCTCCCAGACATTTTCTGCTGCTAAGCAGAACTACAACATTTATGACTGTGAACTCCTTGCAATCATCCATGCCATTAAAGCCTGGCACCACTATCTTCAAGGTTCTTTCCATGCCATCCAAGTCTTTACAGACTATAAGTACCTTATCTACTTTTATACCCCCCAGATTTTTAATCATCAACAAACCTGCTGGCTTTTTGGCCTAGCCAACTTCAACATCTAGCTCCATCACATTGCTGGATCCTCCCTTGCTGGTCCTATGCCCTCTCCTATTGCCCAGATCTTTGCCCCTCTGACTCCCCTGACAATTCCTCTATTACCACCCTTCTCAAATACCTCATTTGTCATGTAATCAATGTAACACTCACTACTCATATCTGCAAGCATGTGAAAACCAATCCCCTTTGCCTATCCCTCCTGTACAAATGGGACAACCCCATGTACCCTGACCTCCACAAATGTGTTGCTAACTGGAAACTCCATGACAACCTTCTTACCTATCAAGACCACATCTATGTCCCCACTAATAAAGCTTTTTATTAATCCATCCTTTGTCAATGCCATAATACCCCCTTACTGGCCACTCTGAATATCTCAAAACTCTTCAGCTTGTCAAAACCAAGTTCTGGTGGCCTGGCATGGCCACTTATACCTGCTGCTTTGTTGAAGGTTGTGCCATCTGTCAATAAAACAATATTAATACCTACCCTTCCACTTCATTCCTTTCCCCTGTCCATTCTTCTGCCATCCATTCCTTTCAGATAATCCTCTGTGACCTCATCACTAACCTTCCTCTTTCTGACAATTATGATTCCCTATTGATCATAGTCAATCATAGGCTTATAAAGGGGGTAATTCTATGCCCTACCAAGAAAACTGCCACTGCCAAGAGTATTGCCACCCTCTTCTTCCACAAAGTCTACCTTCAATTTAGTCTTTACAACAAGATCAACTTGGACAGAGGCCTTCAATTTGCCTTAGCCTTTGCCAAGGAGCTTGATAACCTCCTCAACTATGATCTCTTCCTTTTCACTGCATACCACCCCCAATCTGATGGAGAAACTGAATGAGTCAACCAGGAACTTAAAACTTATCTTCACATCTTCTGTGAAGCACACCCTTTCAAATGGGCAGAACAAATCTCCCATGCAGGATTTGTTCACAACTGCCACTCTCACTCCATTACCAATCAATTGCTATTCTATCTCATAATGGGATATGAATCCCATGCCCTTTTCTCAGTGATTTCTAAGACCTTATGCCTGCTGTTGCTAACAGACTAAAGAATCTGACAGCAGCTAGAGATAAAGCTCTAGTGGCTTATGACCTCACCTGCCAAATCATGGCATCCTTCATTTACTCCAAGTTTACCTCTTTCATCAAAGAGTCTAAAGTCTGGCTTGAAGCCAGAAACCTTAAATGCTCCATTATCCACCCCAAGTTTGCATCTAAATGTGAAGGTCCCTTTATAATCACAGAGGTACTGTTCCCCATTACATATTGCCTTCATCTCCCTGATTCTTGGAAGATCCACACAGTCTTCCATGCTTTCCTGTTTTCACCCTATTATAAAAACAATGTTTATGAAAGCAACTTTCCTGCTCTACCTCTAGACCTTGTAGAAGGTCAAGAAGAATATAAAGTCAAGTGAATATTAAAATATTGTGGCTTACCTTCTTCCTGCTCCTTTCTAATCTGCTGGAAGGATTACTCAGCTGAAGAAGACTTATGGGAACCCAAGTCTAATATCTGCAATGCCTCTAAGCTTATTAAGGCATATAAATGTTGTCACTCCCTTCCCCTTCCTTCCATAGTATCTTCATGACCTTGTAAACCACCACAGTGCCCCTTTTAATCTAAGAAACCTAGCCATTAACAATATCTTACAACTTCACCTACTACTCCTGCTCTATCCCTGACTTTGCTATAGATTCTGTCCTCACTGCCCCTGCCTCAACCTTTATCCCCACTGCCCCATTTACTCTAGTTCATCAACCATTCTCAGTTCATGCTCACATTCTTTCTGATAATACCATAGATATATCCACTAACCTTTTCTCTATTTCCTCTCCACAAGCCTCTCTTATAGAATCTTTATATACTAAAGATCTCATAATCTCCCCCCCTTATGTTCTCTTAGACCCAGAATTCATGTTGCTTACCAATACCCAGTCTAGCCCCATTCCTGTGCCCTCTTCTGGCCTACAGGCCATTTCTTCCCTACTTATTATAAACTTCTCAGCCCTATGTCTTATCAAACCCCTCACTGTCTCTGCCATTGACCTTCTCATTGTCACTCATGCCCTTTGCTCTATAAACTGCTCTCCAAAATACTCCTTCCTTGCCAGTTCCTTTATTTTCAATTCCTATCTATTTCTTTCCATTAGATTATATCTTGACATAAACTCTCTGCTCTAGGCCCTCTATATTCTCTGCCATCAGGTAAAGTACATCCATCTCATATTCACTTTTCTCTGCCATATGGCAGAAGTTAACACTGATGTGGTCCACATTGGCTTAGAAGCCATTCACTAACAGATGTCATTTGTCTTGGATAACCTTGCTTATCAACTGGAGTTTGAAGAGTTCCTATTCAATGTTAACAGGTTCAAATACCAGTCTTCTGTTACCCATAATTATGCACCCCCCACTGCCCCCTGTTATGTGCTTAGCAGAACACTGATAATCTTGTCACATGATCATGAGACTTCATTGTCAAAACAAGATTAACCCTAGGCTTGAATTTGATTCTTTATTCAGAGTTTTTCCCACATTTCAGTGTTGGTCATATGATGTGGCAGATCTCAGATGAGATCTAGATTGATCTGTGGCAGAAATTCAGATGAGGATCTTAATAGCCTTATAACTACCTGGCCACTTTTATATCTGCCTTTGCTGTGCACTTCCTTTCCATTCTTCCACATCCTTATAATGTGATACTCTTCTAATTCTCTTGATCTGCAAGGCCACTGCCTTATTTCTGCACTTCACCCTATGCTTTGTTATGACACATTTTTTTCTTTTCTTGATCATGTGATCTTATCTTATCTTTTACACATGGTTATCTAATCTTCAATCTTATCAGGGCACATGACAAGTTAGCTAACTTAGGATAAAGGGTTAGCCTCATATCTTAAAGACCCTGCAGGATGTGCTTTTATTTCTATGCTTCTTTTTATTTCCACTCTTCTTTTGATCCCCATGCCACATATATGGGAATTCTTCCATTAGGAACTTGGTCTGTGTGCAGTACTATACTCTATATAAACTGTAGCCTACTAATCATATATCCTTAGCTTTAAGCACTTGTAATTCAGGTGTTAACTTATTGCTTCCTTTATTCCCTTTCTTTCCAAGCATTTGACACTAGCTATCTAGTGGTGCATAACATGCTTCTCTAATTATCAGCTCTGCATACTTCCTACTTTTGATTCATAGATAGTATTTATCTTTCCTGTACTTGGTCTGTGCACATCTGTTGCTAATATATAAGGGATAGTGAGAGACTTGGGGCAACCCAGTCTTAACCACTTCTGTTACTACTGCCTTCTGTCTTTAGTCCTTATGCAGGTGTGGCTCATTGCCCAGTCTGAGCCAAGGCTCATCCTTTCTTTGCCTAGTTAGGGGCTCTAGTATAAAAGCTCACTTGTTGTTGTTGTTATTTCTGTCATTTACCAGTCAGCATTAGTATTGGAAGGTACTCTTTGGATGCATAACATTCCCTCCTTTCCATCCATGTTCTCTTCTTCCCTCTCTCCTAGGGAAATTGCCACCCTTATCCAAGTCAAACACTGGTAAACTGGCCATTATAGTCATATATTCCTTTCTCTCTCTCATCCCCAGTACTGTGATGGCTGCTTTCAATGCCATACTCTTATGCATTACCATGTGAATTGCACAGTCTACCAATGCCCCACTTGTCTATAATGGTGACCTGGTTATGATCAAGCTTACTGTCCACTTTACTACCCTTCACCTCAATAATTCTCTTTGTTCTCCAGCTCCTATGGCTTCTCCTGTGACTCCTCCCATGGATCTTCCCATGGATTCTTTTATTTATGATGCTCATATGATTCTTACCATCAGGCTCCCCTATCTCTTCCTGTTATGATACCAACCTAACATGACAGTCAGCATGTGACTGTGAGAACTGTAGAGCATGTAATGTGACTGGTCATGTGCCAGGAGCATGTGATTGTGCAAACAAGTTGCCTTATCAAGGAAACTCTAGGCTAAGATCTAAGTCCTATTTAGAGTATTTCCATGCATAGGTATAGTGGGAGACTTCCCGCCCTGTCTTGATACTCAAGACGACCTTGGTGAACACTCCTAGTCTATCCTTGATAACTGCTTGGGCTTTTATGCTAGTGGCCCAGAACTAGGCAAGAGGGAAAGGATGAGACCTGGGCTCTTGTATAAACCAATAGCCAGCAGCACTGAGAGTTCAGCCTGTATAACCAGCTAAGAGGTCAAGAAAGCAAGACTGGGGAATACCCAGCTTGTACCCTCTGCCTTATATATTATTGAGATCTGCACACAGACCAAGTACAGGAGGTCTACCCTAAGGTATGCTATCTATGGGCACCAATAGCTAAAGAAGCTCCTACCTCTAAATAGATAGATGAGAGAGAACATGGGGTGGCAATAAGAAGTGAGGCAGTGGCCTCATGGATCAAGGGTAGGGAATGGAAGAGAAGCCACACCTTGAGAATGTGGGTGGAATGGAAGATAGCACTGATATTAATCTATGAGTGCAGCATGGCTGCCAAGAGGCCAAGGAGACCCAATCTGGATCTCTGCCACAGATCAGATCCTAATACTTGTGCCAGGGAATACTCTGAATAGGACTTAGTCTTAACCTAGGGTTTCCTTGATAAGGCAACTTGTTTGCATGATCACATGCTCCTGGCACATGACCAGTTGCATCACATGCTCCACAGTTCCCATGGTCATGTGAGACCATCATGTTAGGCTGGAACCGTAACAGGTATCAGATCACTAATGTGGCAGATCTCAGATGGAATCAAGATCATCAGATCTGTGGCAGAGATCTAGATAGATCTCCTTAGCCTTATAGCAGCCATGCCTTATTCATATCCATGAGCCCATGCTTCCCTTCCATTCTACCCACATCCTCATGGTGTGCAGCACTTTCCTCCATCCCTTATCCATAAGGCCTCTGCCTTACCCTTACCATACAATCCATACATTCCTTTCATATATCTATACTTAGGGTCAGAGCTACTTATGCTATTGGTGACCATAGATAGCACACTTTAGGATAGACCTCCTGTACATGATCCATGCATACTGACCAGCAATATATAAGGCAGGAGGTGCAGGCTGGGGAAACCCAGCTTTGCTCTCTTGGATCCTAGGCTTAAGCTTATACTCCTGATCTCATTGCCTGACCCCCAAGGGGGGGTCCCCTTTGAGCTCTCTTGAGGTGATGACCCACAGGGTTTATACCAGGAGCCCATAGTTTACAAGGACAGCCTAGTTAGGGGCCACTAGCACAAAAGCCTCATCAGTTCTCAAGGCATAGGATAGGAGCATTCCCCAGAAAGATCCAAGTATCAAGGCAGGACAGATAGTCACCCATTACACTTTTACCCTCTTCTTCTTCATATTACTCCAACACTAACAATGTTATCAATGAGGTTGGCTGTGTTATGGATCTAGACCAACAGCAAGAGGAAACCACCTTGGGGGGTGCCCAATACTGGAGGAACAAAAGAATGGCAGCCTAGAGGAGGCACTAGGAAACAAGGTAAACAAGTAAACAAGTGCTCTAGACTGGGAAACCAGTCTATGCCCTTGTCCCTTTATATATTGCTACAAGATGTGCATGGACCAGGCCATGAGAAATACATGAGGTAGCTGGTGTACAGAGAACAATGCTAAATAAGGAAATAGAGCAAAGGGAAACTAAATAGGAACCAATGGCAAATAGGGAGTAATTAGTAAAAGAAAGCAAGGCAAAGGTAAGGTATGACATCAAAGGGCTAGGCCATGACATCAGAGAAAGTCTAGACTACAGTAAGATAAAAGGCTATGCTACATAAGGTACAAAGGCTAGACCAGGCTAGACCTAACCTCATGGCATGATAAGACCTAAGATGAGATAAGATAAGATAAGATAAGATCAAAGAAAGCGGTCAAAGATAGTAAATAGTAAAGAGAACTTAGCTTAGAGTAAGAATGAAAAATAGCTCCTAGCTAAGTAGTGCCAGTGTATAACAGGCTGGGGCAGTATTATGGGCTTCCCTACCCCCTCCTTTTACATCTTTCTGGAGTTCAACTGGGTCATTGAATATACTGGAGGGGTAATATTATGATTAGTCTGTTATTTTCTCTTTTCTTATTCTAGCTTCAGACTTCATATATCCTCAATACTTTCTTGATATATTCTGGAACCTTCAGACTTTCTTTGTTCCAGAATGTTCTTCTTTGTTAGTAAATATTACTTACACTCTGCTTTTATTGTATTC
>JBBPJW010001180.1:0-14362 GCA_038088935.1 Pulveroboletus aff. viridisquamosus
GGTATCTGCGCAGTTGTCGCGTCTGGAAAAACAGATCCCGGTCGACTGCCGCTTACCAGCCGCCCTCCTTGAGAATCCACCTCTCAACGTCACATCGATCCCCGAGACTTGTGGAATCCTCACAAAAAAGGAGCTCGCTATCACGGAGCTAGATGCAACACACGTTCTGGAAAATATTGCGTCGGGCAAGCTCACTGCAGTCGCGGTGGTCACTGCGTTCGGGAGGCGTGCTGCGATTGCACACCAGCTGACAGCCTGCCTGACGGACTTATTCCTTGACGAGGGCATTCAGCGAGCCAAGGAACTCGATGCTTATTTCAAGGCACATAAGAAGACAGTTGGTCCCCTTCATGGGTTGCCAATCTCTATCAAGGTGTGCACTTCGTGTGAGACGCTATTCCTCGTTGATAGTTAATCATGCCCCAGGACCAGCTGCCTGTGAAGGGTCGCTGGGGTTCTGGAGGTTTCCTGTCGAACCTCGAGAAATCTCCCAATGATTGCTACCTCACGGGCATTCTGCGTGATCTGGGAGCCGGTGAGGTTTCAGGTTCTTGAGGGCTTCCGTATGTCGTGATTAACAGCTTGTGACAGTGTTCTACGTAAAGACCAACCAACCCCAGTCACTCTTGCAGCTGGAGACCAAGTCTTTCTATGGTCGTACAGTAGGTCCCAGGGTGTAGCGTGGGATGAAGTGGCATAGTGACACACTCTTAGCTCAATCCGTACAACCTTGATTTATCACCAGGTGGTTCTTCTGGCGGGGAGGCCGCGCTGTTGGCACTGAAAGGATCTTGTATGGGTATAGGAAGGTAAGTAACTGAATTGTGCATCTCGCCATCTATTTCATCTGGTAACAGTGATGCTGGAGGCTCCATTCGTGGTCCTTGCGCATTCTCTGGCCTGTACGGCATTCGCCCAACGTCCAATATATTTCCTTTTGGCGCTGTCATCTGGTAGTATGTACGAGCCACACCTTCATAAGTCGTGTGTTTCATCTTCTTTGCAGTATGAAAGGTAATGACGGGATAGTTGCCTCTGCTGGCCCGATGTGCAGGTCTGCGAGGGACATGGAGATGCTAATCTCAGCCGTGCAGAGCAAGCAGCCATGGCTTGAAGACCCAAGCCTCCTTCCAGTTCCCATCCGGGTCCCTGATATCAGTCAAAAGAAGCTCCGCATTGGTATTATGATCCATGATGGGGTCATGTCGCCTCATCCTCCATTGCTTCGAGCTTTGAAGGTAGCGAAAGCAAAGTTGGAAGTGTCGGATGAGGTGGAGGTTGTGGAATATGTGCCCTACCAGCATAAAGAGGGTTATGATGTCATTGTACGTCAGTTCAAAACATAGCTCTCCTGTTTCTCACTTGAACATCATCAGCGCATGCTTTATGTTGACGACGGTGGGGAGGTGATCCGTCAATGCCTTGAAGACGGTGGCGAAGACATTCTGCCCCTGTGCGAATGGGTGATCAGTCCACCCTATACAAAGAAGCGCGAAGCAGCCCAAGCCTGGGAGGTACGGGCATATTCGAATGTTATCGCTGGTCTCACGAGTCGAATGTAGTTGCACTACAAACGCGATGCCTTTCGACATGCGTATTTGCAATACTGGCGATCGCAAAACACTGACGTGTTATTGTGTCCTGCGTACCCTGGTGTGGCATGCCGTCATGATACTGCACGGTACTGGGGGTGAGCCTCTTTGGATGGTTTGCGCTGGAACGCGAGTTTGACTGTTGTCTCAGCTACACTGCAATTTGGAACCTGCTCGATTGGCCTGGGGCTGTCTTCCCGACGGGGTTATCTGCTGACCCAGTCGTTGACCTTATTGATCCAAACTTCGGCTCATTTGGCTCGGAGGACTCATGTCATCACGAGCTATGTACGCCTCCGCACCTTTGTACCTGTGGATGAGGCCTGACGAAGTCGTAGATGAACCCAACGTATATGCCGGTGCGCCAATAAACCTGCAGGTTGTTGCGCCACGCTTCAACGATGGTTTGGTGTTGGCTGCACTAAATGTTATTGAACGGATTGTGAAAGCTTAGGCAAGTGGTAGAGATGAAAGAAAGTGAAGATTGGTTCCAAGCTGTACCGCACTGAATGTGTAATGTGCAATTGTCGTGAGCGAAGCTAATGTGCCATACATGTATGTATGTATAACTATGTTTGGTTATAGGACAGTATTTTTCTGTCCCTTTCTTCTATCTTATCTTATCTTGGTGTTATATTATGTGGCTGGATCTGGACTAGCAAAAATTTATAATATTACCATGATATTATCTCTTATATTTTCCTCTTGTTCACCCTTTATTGCTATTGGCTAGAATTACTTCTTATCTATAATATACAGTGACTTCAAAAAGCATTCCAATATCTAATCTAAATCCAGGGCATGAAGTGCCCTGCAAGCATCCATGGGAATTTTGTTTTACTTTGATGAGATCAAAGATAGAACTTACTCTTGGCTACCATTCAGCCCTTAGGTCATGTGATTTGGCCCAGTGGCTGTGGAGATATAATCATTTGAAAACAAAGACTTTAATAGAATACTTTATATACTTTTTATCTGAATACTATAATTATAATAAGAATATGATATATTTGATGTTGTTTGGTGATGCAAACAAAGATATACATGTAAACAATGTGTCTGAGCTTTAAAATGTTCTCATGCTCCTTAATTTTATAATTTAACCACCATGTGATCTTTTTCTGCTAAATAAAAGGCTAATATTTTTACTTCACTTGATGCTGGTCAATTTGCATGCTCTATTGCCACTGATTCTTATGTTGGCCTCTCTACTATGTCCAGGCTTTACTTTCAAGAACATCCAGACTTGAAAAAATTATTTGGTGGTCATTTATTCAAGCTTTCTTCCACCAATATCTGTTATGTAATATAATATTAATTTTTTTTTTACATTATGTGACTTTATCTTATCTAACCATGTGGTTATCTAATATTTATGTTATCTAGTGCTTGTGACAAGTCACATGACAGGTCCTGAACTCAGGGCACAGAATTAGCCTCATGTTTTTGCATACTTTATTATTAGATTTTTTATTTATTTTCTGAGCTGCTTCTCTTCTTTTTGATCACTGCACCTCATATATAAAAGAGTTCCCATTAGGGTGCTGGTTCATGCATGCAATATGTTATATTCTGTAATTATTATAATGCATATTTTTATTTCTTTTTATTTTTACCATCTTTCTACTTTTCATTGACTCTTTACATTGTCACATCATGTAACCATGGTAACCCTTACCATTTCACTCTTTCACATCTTCACATGTTACACCTTCACAATTTCACACATCACAGATCTAGGCTGGTCTAGGCCATAATATTATACCTTATTGTAACCTTATATCTTGTTGAATGTATTTCTAGGTCTCCACTCCTTTTATGCCATTGGATGGCTTACTGTACAATAGTTTAGGGTAGGCCAGACTTACATGGTCTGTGTGCACTCTTGTAGCATATATAAGGGCTTCTGTCTAAGCCTGGGTTTTTCCAGTCTTGTGTACTTGAGTCTTGTGCTTTTTATATATTCTTGACTCTTTCTCTATATTCCTCTTGCCTAGTTTACTGGCCTCTAGTTAAAAGGCCATTTTAGCTCAAGCACTAAGTAGTCACACTTACCAGATACTCTAAGATTAGTCAATGCAAAGAACATATTTTAGTAATTTGAATTTAATTTTAATCCAGCTTCTACTTGGTTTTTCATACTTAGTGCTTGCCAGTAAGCCATACTAGCCCTCAATTCCCCTCCATGCAACTCCAGCCCTCCTGTTACTACTCTATTCCATTCCAGTTGTACTTACACTTTTCCTGCCCTAGTTATTAGTATAGCCCCTTTAATTCTCCATTTTCTCTCTGTTTTAATTCTGACTTTAGCTTTGTTTCTGTTCTCAGTCATTTAGTACATTTTAGTTATTGTGTTGTCCTCTTTGGATTACTCTGTCTCATCTCCATACTTCTTTTGCTCTTGCTTTCTTTTTTAGTCTTGTTTTGACTCTTGTCTCTTCTGGCCACTTTTTAGTTTTAGTCTGACATAACTTGACACTGTTACCTTTGACATCTCCATTCATCTTCATGATACTTTAACATTTACTCTTGCTTCTGAGACAACTCCAGTTTTATCTCCTTTTCTTGCTTGAATTTTGTATTACTTCAAACTATAAGTACTGTACTTCTGTATATAGTACTTTAGTTCAAATATTAATAAAAATACCCCTATCTTGACTTTGTCCTCACTCTGACTAAGCTTCCCAACTTACTCTCTGACTCTCTGGTTTACTCTGGAGTATCTCCAGGCTTTAATGGAATTCTTAAAAAAATCATAAGGCTTGCTCTTATTATGACTAGACTTAATGTTCCTTGTGTTATATGTCTAGTGAACATGATGGTCTCTAGCATGTGACTGTGAGAACTGTTGAGCATGTGATGTAAATGGTTGCATAGTTATGTGACCAGAAGCATATAATTATGTGAACAAGTAATCTTATCAAAAATAACTCTAGGCTAAGGCTAAGTTCTATTCTTCAGAGTATTCCCTGGCACAGGTATGAGTCACATGATGTGGCAGATCTTAAATGTGATCCAGGTACAGTCCCCAATAACATCTGATTTTATAATCTAGATAGTATTATGCAGCTAGTAAATACAACAGTATCAAGCATGTAACTGTGAAAACTGTTGAGCATGTGATGCAAATGGTTACATATTCATGTGACCAGGAGCACATGATTGTGTGAATGAGTAACCTTATAAGGATAACCCTAGACTAAGGCTAAGTCCTATTAATCAGAGTATTTCTCTGCACTAGATATTAGTCACATGATATGGCAGATCTTAGATGAGATCCAGATCAGTCCCCAATGATATCAGATCTCATGATCTAGATTAGGATCTATATCTGTGGCAGAAATTCAGATTGGATCTTCTTAGCCTTATAATGGCCATGCCTCTTTCATAGATCTGTTTCTGTGTGCTTCCATTCTCTTATATTCTCATGGTGTGGTTCCTCTTCCATTCTAATCCCTTGATTCATAAGGCCACTGCCTCACTCCTCATTCCTGCCCCATGCTTTCCCCTTATCTATTTAATATAGGCCTTACTGCTATTGGTAACCATAGATAGTAGACATTAGGATAGGCTCCCTGTACTTGGTCTGTGCACAGACCTGGCAATATATAAGGCAGGAAGTGCAAGCTGGGTTTTCCCTGATCTTGCTCTACTTGTCCTTTAGGCTAATTACCTGTGGGATTATACAAGTAACCCACTAGATCTCTTCACTATTCCAAGATGGGATCCCATTGAACTTTCTTCTGGCAGGGGCTCCTCTGGTTGCTGAGCTTAGACTTTATATAGGACCACTATATTCTCTCTTTTTCTTAGCAGTCTAGTTAGAGGCCACTAGCACAAAAACCCTGCTTACAGTTCAAAAATAGGAGCATTCACCAAGAATATCTTGAGTACCAAGGTTTAGGGCAGGCAGAGCACCTGCAACAGATAGAGAATCTGATCTGTGGCAGAAATTCAGATGAATCTCCTTGGTCTTATAGCTGCCATGCCTGTTTTATATTTCTGATCCTGTACACTTTCTTTCCATTTTTCTATATTCTCATGACATGGTGTTTGTTATGGGTGACTACCCATTCTATCTTGATACTTGTGACATCCTTGGTGGATGCTCCTAGTCCTGTCCTGAATATCTGCTGAGGCTTTTGATCAAGTGGCCCCTAACTTGGCAAATGACTAAAGTAAGACCCTGGGCCCCTGTGTATAAACCAATAGCCAGACAGCAGTGAGAGCTGAAGGGAGATCCTTCTTGAATCGAAGCCTTAGATCATAGCTGTAGATCTAGCCTAGGTTACAAGAGAGCAAGACTGGATTTCTCCAGCTTGCACCTCCTGCCTTATATATTGCTGGTGGCTGTGCACAGACCAACTACAGGAGGCCTACCCTAAAGTACTGCTATCTATGGTCACCAATAGCATAAGTAGCTCCTAGACCCTAAGTATAAATATAGAAGGAACATGCATGGGGCATAAGGTAGGAGTGAGGCAGTGGCCTTGTGGATACAGGATGGAGAAGAGAACCACACCACAAGGCTGTGGGAGAATAGAAGAGAAGGTGTAAGGGCTTATGGATATGAATACAGCATAGCTGCCATAAGGTCAAGGAGATTTATCTAGATCTCTGCCACAGATCTCCTGATCTTGATCTCATCTGAGATCTGCCACATCAGTGATCTGATACCTTTGTGTGGGAACTCTGAATAGAACTTAGACCTTAGCCTAGGGTTTCCTTGATTAGGCAACTTGTTTGCATAATCATGTGCTCCTGGCACATGACCAGTTGCATCACATGCTCCACAGCTCTCACGGTCATGTGAGACCATCATGTTAGATTGTCACCATAACAGTGTTCTCTTCCATTCCAATTCCTTGATACATAAGGCCACTACCTTACTCCTTCATATCTGCTTCATGCATTTTATTTACTATTTATGGTCAAGTTGTTATTGCTACTGGTGTTCATAGGTAGTAGTACTTTAGGGTAGCCTCCCTGTACTTAGTCTGTGTGCAGACCTCTGCAAAATATAAGGCAGGAAGTGTGAGCTGGAGTTTCTCCAGTCTTGCTCTCTTGACCTTTAGCTGGTTATACAGATAGCTGGGATTTCCCTTAAAGGTTCCTTATATAGCATCTGCTGGCATTGGTTTATACAAGAGTAGTGGTCTCATCTTTCCTCTTTGCCTAGTTTGGGGCCACTAGTTTAAAAGCCCTTTTAGCAGTTCAGTTCAAGAGCATCCACCAGGTGTCTGAGTTATGAGTTCAACAGGTAGAGTCCCATTTCACCTTGTCTTGCCTATCTTTTATGTTAAGCCATAAGACTGCTTTCTTCTTCACCTCTGATCCCCCTTGTAAATTAGAACATCAAGCTGTGCAAGAGTACATTATATAAGATAAAGCCAAGTTCTGTTTGATCCAAGAAAAACTCTACTTGATACTTTCAAAAACCTCTGGACTTCTTTGAAAGCCCCTGAAGCTTTGCTTTTACCCATAAATAAGCCCCACCAATGTGATTAACCCCAGAGTTTGCTTTTGAAGTTTTTTTTTTTTGTAATCCTGAGTTCTAGCAGTATCTTGAATCTAGAGTTTACCTTCTCTAGTACCCTTCTAGGGTCTTAACAAGTATGCTTGAACTAGAAGTTCTTTTTAGCACCTAGACAAAAATTAACAGGATTTAACAACCATTTGATGCTGTTTTGACACAATGATATAGTATAAATACCTATACTTTGTGGTTTCAAAGACTTAGCTTTGGGCACTTGTTAGCTATGTTTCAGTATTCCCTTGCTTTATATTATATCTTTCTTCTGCTATAAGTTTATAAAAGTGTTTATTGAATGCTGAATATAATACCATGTTATAATAGGCCTGGGTAGAAACTAGCATAGACCTCTAGACATGTATTCTGATATTAAGAAGTCAAGAAGAGGCTCAACAATGGTTAGTCTAAGGATAAAGGATTGGTGCAAATGTGAAATAGCACTAGGGAATCTCTTAGTAAAAGTGAATGTTATGCTTAGATCAAGCTTTAGAGAAAATTCAAAAGACTCTGGAGTAAAGGGTTAAGTGGTGCTTAACTTCATCTTATATGATGTGCCTTTGTACCAGTTTGATGCTCTGATTTTGGAAGGGTCAGAGATATACCAGAGATATAGTGCAAGTTAAGAAGACTTGCAATAGAGTTATGAGAATAACTAGACCACTTATAAAGAGAGACAGAGATACAGAAAGATAAAAACATTAAGTATTGTTGATATTCAAACTAAGGAACTACAGAACAGGAGTATCTAGCCTTAAGTACTTTGGAGATGAGAATTATCTAAGAAGAAAAATGAAAAATATAATAGAAGTTGTCTGAGAAGCAAAGACAGATAATAATGCATCCTAAATAAAAATAAAGATGTCAATAAAAATACTGGCAGGGAGAGTATCAGAATAAAACAGATATTTGACAGCAAAAAACAAGGAGAAATCAAGATATAAGTCAAGAAGCAAAGTGGACTAACTATGGAGTTATAGTGGAATAAGTAAAGTTTTGGCAAGAAAAAAATATAAGTAATTCTAAATGAAATAGAGCAGAGGTTAAAGAAATAATAGTATGACATTGCATAAGAGAGCAAAAGTATCTGGAGTTGTTCTGGAAGAGGTAGAGTAGTCTTAGCAGCAATTGGAATATAACAGTATCTTCCTCTTAAGGCTTAAATCCCTAAAAGCCATAGAATATGACTTTGTTACATGTAAGATTAGAGTTAAAATCAGAGTTTTAGTTGTAATCCCATATAAAACTGTTACCACTTGATACTTTCCTTTATTGTTATGATTTTCTCTCTTTCTTTTTTCTTTCTCTGTCTTAGTTTCTACTTTTTACATGTCCTATATATTTTCTTGTTATGTGCTAGAATTTTCAGGTGTTATGCACTTAGCAAACACTGATGGTTTACTCATGTAACTGTGGGACTTGCCTGCCTTACAAGGTTAAACTCTAGGCTTAGGTTTGATTCTTCATTCAGAGTATCCCTTACTCATGGGTTAGTCACATGATGTGGCAGATCTTTGTTATATACCCAAAGAGTGCAATTCAAATACTACCAGTGTTATGCACTTAGCAAACACTGACAGTTTACTCATGTGACCATGGGACTAGCCTGCCTTATAAAGACAAACCCTAGGCTAGGTTTGATTTATTATATCAGAGTATTCCTCATTCATGGGTTGATCATGTGATATGGCAGATCTCAGATGAGATCTAGATTGATACTGATGATATCTGATCTAATGGATCTCCTTGGCCTTATGGCAGTCATGCCATATTCATATCCATTGACCCTAATGCACTTCCATTCTCCTACTTCCTTATGATGTGGTTTCTTTTCTAATTCCCTTGATTTGTAAGACCATTACCTTATCCTTACTCATTGCCCTATTCCCTATTTTCTATTTAAGAGGTACAAGAGAATACTGCTATTGGTCATATAGATAGTAGATTACTCATCCTGTGTATGAGGCTATGCCTCCTGGAAATATATATACAGGGTGGGCAAGACCTGGAGTCTCTCCAGTCTTGATCACTTGTATCTTACTCTCCTTCACTTGGGCACTGCAGTATAGTGTTAATCTGGATACCTCCTTCTTCTTGTCTCCTCTTTTCCTATCAAGATTTACAAGCCTAGTTTGGGGCCACTAGTTTTAAAAGCCCTCTTGTTGTTGTCAAGCCTGTCACTCACCAGTCCTTTGTGTATATTTGGATTGCACTCAGAGTGGTGCATAACAACCAGCAACCAGTGAGTGATAGGCTAATGACAACAACAAAAGGGCTTTGAAGACTAGAGCCCTGAACTAGGCTTGGTGAATCTTGAAGAGGAAAAATCCAAATTAGCACTAGCAACTAGTATTCAGACTTTAAGAGAAGAAGAAGGAGCTACCCAGGTTAACTCAGAGTATGAGCTCAGGCAAAGGAATAAGTGAATGATACAAGTGATTAAGACTAGAGAGACTTCAGGTCTTGCCCACCCTGTATATATATTGCCAGAGAGGCATAGCCTTGTACATAGAATGAGTAACCTACTATCTATGTAACCAATAGCAGTAACCTTTCATATCTACTAAATAAGGTAAGTGGGCATAGGGTGTAAGTTAGAAATGAGGCAGTGGTCTCACAGATCAAGAGAATAAGAAGAGGAACCATAACCATGAGGATGTGGGAGAATAGAAAATACTTAGGGTTAATAGATATGAATAAGGCATGGCAACCATAAGGCCAAGGAGATCTATCTAGATCTCTGCCACAGATCAGATCCTCATCTAGATCCTTGAGATCAGATGTTATTGGTATTGATCTAAGATCTCATCTGAGATCTAGCCACATCACATAATCAATTCATGAGCAGGAAATACTCTGATATAATAACCAAACCTAAGACTAGGGTTTATTCTTATAAGGCAGGCAAGTCCCACAGTCATGTAAGTAAACCATCAGTATTTGCTAAGCACATAACAATCTTAGATGAGATCTAGATTGATTACAATAACATCTGATCTAACAGATCTAGATAGATCTCCTCAGCCTTATAGCAGCCATGCCATATTTATATCCATTGACTCTGAGCTTCCCTTCTATTTCTCCCACATCCTCATGGTGTGATTCTCTTCTATTTTCCTTGATCCATGAGGTCACTGCCTTACTCCTAACATATGCCCTATGTCTAGTTTCCTATTTAAGAAGGTATAAGCAATTACTGCTATTGGTCACATAGATAGTAGATTACTCATCCTGTGTAGAGGCTAAGCCTTCTGGCAATATATATACAAAGTGGGCAAGATCTGGAGTCTCTCCAGTCTTGATCACTTGTATCATATACTCACTCCTTCTACTTGGACTCTGCTTTGTGGAGTTAACCTGAGTTACTTCCTTGTCTCTCTCCTTGCAGCCTGAGCACTGGTTTTTGGTGTTAACTTGGGTTTTCCCTATCAAGTCTCACAAGCCTAGTTTGAGGCCACTAGTGCAAAAGCTCTCTTGTTGTTGTTGTTGTTGCCTGTTACTTACTGGTGTTCATTGCCAGTATCTGAATTGCACTCTTTGAGTGCATAACATCAGGCTTCCTCTATTTCAGAATGTTTCTTTCAGCAGCTATTACTCATGGACTGCATTCTTTGCATTCCATCCATTTTCATATAAAGTACTTAGTTACCAACTCTGAATTATTCAACTGAGTCCCAACCTTGTTCTTGTACTATAAAGTAGTATACTTTATCTTCTTATTTCTTATGCTACTTTTACCTTGTCACTTTATTCCTTGTTCATAAGTCCTTGCAATTCACTCAATTATCTTGTGCTATATGCCTGGTGAATTCCTTCATCTCAATAAGCTCTGTGTCCTTGTTTCACCTTTAAACTTCACTAAGAGGTCCCCAGTGCCATCTCACATTTGCATTACATTTTCTTTGCCTCTAGGCTAACCAGTGTCAAGTTTTTCCCCCTAGTATTAGTTTACAAGGTCTATACTAGTCCCTAACTGGGCCTTACATAACAATAGAAGTAGCATATCTATTTGTAACTACCTTTACTATAGTTTGCCCATTATTTCCACTGTATTCTTATTATTTTTTAACTTTTTCTGGGGAAAAATTTGCTTACAACCCATAGAAAATACCCTTGACTCCCCCTATTACAGTCTTTGTTATGATGCACTACTTTTAATTTCATTAAAATAGCTACCTTTACTAATAACTGCCTTATCATAGCAATACAAATGGAACTTAGAGCCCTAATTCTGAAGACCACTATTGGAGAAATCTTATGAATATTAAAACACTTTCCTTCTCCAGATAGCAAATACTATCATAGAAATCCTCATGATATTAATCTCTATTATTCAAGAACATAATAGATTAGACAAACTCTTAGAGTTAGAATATAATGTTACATGCACATGATATTATGCACTTAGCAGAACACTGATGGTCTTGTCACATGACCATGAGACTCACATGTCAAAACAAGAATAACCCTAGGCATTGTTATAATTTCATTTTCTTTTTTTCTTTATTTTCACCCACTTTGTACTTTTCACTTTGACTCTTCACATATCACATCATGTGACTGTGGTAACCCTTACCATTTCACTCTTTCACCATTTTTCACATCTTCACATATCACATTCTAGACCAGTTTAGATCATGATATTATTGCCTGGCAGTTACCATGTAATACTACTAAGGTATTTGCTCTTTTAATGCCATTGGTGGGCTTACTGTAGCATAGTTTAGGGCAGACCTTAGATACATGGACTGTGTGCACTCCTGTATCATATATAAAGGGCTGGCACAAGCTGGGTTTTCCCAGTCTTGTGCACTTGAGCTCTAGAGCTTTATACAAGGCACTTGACTCTTTTTTTTATTTCTTTTTTGCCTAGTTCTTAGTGAATCTAGTTCAAACCACTGCTTGTAGATTGTGTTCACCAGTTCAACATTGAGACACAAGAACAGGATGGCCAGTTGCTGTTTCAGGCATAGATTTGATTTTTATCAGAGTATTCCCCTGCATATAAGTATTGGTCATGTAATGTAGCAGATCTCTAATGAGATCTAGATTAGAATCAATTTGTGGCAGAAATCCAGATGGAGATCTCCTTGACCTTATGGCCTCCTGGCTGCATTTATATTTGCCTTTGCTATATACTTCCCTTTTATTCTTATGATACTTTTTTACTTCCCTTAATCTGCAAGGCTACTGCCTTACTTCTACTCTATGCTCTATGCCTTCTTATTTATCAGCATGTGTGCTTACTGCCATTGGTGGCCATAGATGGTAGTTAGTAATCCTGTACTGAGGCTGTATGCCTCTGCTGCAATATATATATAGGTAGAGAGAGACTTGAGATTTCTCTAGTCTTAACTACTTCTGTTACTAGGCTTTAACTAATACTAGTCCTCATGCAGGGTGGTGTTTGAATTCTTATTGGGCCTTGACTCACTTCCCTTTTTTTTGCTTACAAGCCTAGTTAGGGACCACTAGCACAAAAGCCCTCTTGTTGATTTAGTAAGCTGTCACATGCCAGTCTGTGTTATGAATAGGAGCACCTTGATTGGTGCAGAACACATAAAGTAGTGGACATGTGACTAGCACCTTAGTCTAGTGCACTTGAACTTGTACCATTAAGTTCCTGGTAACTGCTTCTCAACTCCTCTTTCTTTCTTTATATCTTAGCCAGGTCAGCTCCATCTAGTCAGTATCAAGCTATTACATACCCTTTAAGGTCTTGTTAATATTTATGTCTTGTGGTTAGGAAAACAGCAGGCTTGCCATTTCAGTCTTGACTTGACAATAAGAGCAATGAGGAGACAAACAAGGGCAGAACACTGCCTAACCCCTTAACTTGGCCAGGCAAGAGAAAAAGGATACTCAAAAATGCTTGAGACTAAAGAAATTACTTTGGAAAGACAAGAAAGGCTAATATTACAGGTAATTAAGTCCAAAGAAGACTTGACTTACCTGAAAGCTCTATTATATCTATAGTACACATGTGTAAACAACTAGAATAGGGGTAACAGGAATAAATGTGTAAAAATTATAACACTCCCAGTACTACATATATCTCACCTTACCTCTTGTTTTCTAAAGAGAACCTCTTGAATATCTTTTTTCTGTCTCAAGAAAATCAAGATCAAGATTGTAATCTAGTATATAAAATTTTAGTTATGCATTTAGCAAACACTAATAGTCTTATCACATGACCATGGGACTCACTTGCCTAAACAAGGTTAACCCTAGGCATAGATTTGGTTTTTATTTAGAGTATTCTCTAATGCATGGTAATAGTCACATAATGTGACAGATTTCAAGATAAGATCTAGATCTAATTGTTATGTGCTTAGCAGAACACTGATGGTCTTGTTACATGACCATGAGACTTGCCTGCCTAAACAAGGATAATTCTAGGCATAGGTTTAATTCTATTTAGAGATATTCCCCTGCATTATAGTATTGGTCACATAATGTGGCAGATTTTAGATGAGATCTAGATTGATTTCAATGATATCTGATCTAACAGATCAAGATTAGGATTAATCTGTGGCAGAGATCCAGATGGAAATCTCCTTGGCCTTATGGCCTCCTAGTCACATTTATATCCACCTCTGCTATATGCTTCCATTCCTCTGCTTCTCTTCTATATCCCTTGATCCACAAGGCCATTGCCTCATTCCTATCCTCTGCCCTATGCTTCTCTATTTATCAGCATGTGTACTTACTGCTATTGGTCCATAGATAGTAGTTACTATTACTATACTTGGTCCATGTGCATCTATTGCTAATATATAAGGGATAGAAAGAGACTTGGGGCAATCTAGTCTTGACCATCTTTTTGTTACTAGTTTCTTTTTAGAGCTGGTCCTTATGCAGATGTGGCTTACCCCAAATATGGCCTTGACTTACTTCCTCTCCTTTGTCTAGTTCTGAAGCATTTAGCTAAAAGCCCTCTCTATTATAATTTATTTTTCACTTTTATTTATTTTTACCCACTTTGTACTTTTTACTTTGACTCTTCACATATTACATCATGTGACCGTGGTACCCTTACCATTTCACTCATTTCACCTCTTTACTCTTTTACACCTTCACTTGTTACAATCTAGACTAACCTAGACCATGATGTTATTGCCTTGCAGTTACTATAAGGTACTGCTAAGATACTCACTTTCTTTACACTATTGGTTAGCTTACTATAGCATAGTTAAGGGCAGACTCTAGGGATATGATCTGTGTGCATCTGTGTAGCATA
>JBBPJW010001181.1:0-14349 GCA_038088935.1 Pulveroboletus aff. viridisquamosus
AGTGTGATAAAAAGGTAAAGGGGGTAGGAGTGATGGGAGCTCATAATGGTAGGACCTGTGTGATCACTGAGAACAAGAGGAGCTATGGAAGGACCACTAAGAGGAGGAGAAGCCATGTGAGGAGGAGAATGAGGACTGTCAAGGTAAAGGGCATTGAAGAGGGCAGTAAGCCTGATTATGGCCTAGTCATCATTGGAGGCAGGTAGGACATTGGTAGACTATGCAGTTAATGTGCTAATATCTGAGAGCATGGCATTGAAAACAGCCATCATGGTAGTGGGGGTGCAAGGGGGGAAGTTGGGCATGGCCATGGCAGCCAGTCCACCAGTGTTTGACATGGGTAATGGTGGCAACTTCCTTGGGAGAGAGAAGGAAGGATAATATAGATGGAAAAAAAAAGGACAGTAGGGGGAGTATGGTGGCAAGCCACAGATAATTTGTGTTTGAAGCAATCAACATCAGTTAGGAATTTGCCAAACTTGAGTTGATAGGCCAGATTGTCTAGAATAAAAGACATCTGGCAGTGAATTGCATTGATCTCATGCATATGGTCTTGATATTGAACTCTGCAGAGTGTCAGAGGAGGATGAAGATAAGATAGATGCATTCCACCTGGTAATAGAGCATGTACAGGGCCTATAGGGGAAAGTTCATGTTTAGGTGGGACTCTATGGAGAGAGAGAGGTATAAGTTGAAAATGAATAAATGGGCCATAGTGAAGTAATTGGGGAAGTGATCTCTAGAATGGAGGGCATAAGTAGCAATGGGCAGGTCTATGGCAGTAATGGCAAGGGGTTTGACAAGGCAAAGTGCCAAGGGGTTAATAACAAGAGGAGGGTACTTAGGGTAAAGGGTAGAAGAAGGAATGGAAATGGGGCTGAACTAAATGTTGGCAAGAGTCATGTGCTCAGGGTCAGAGATACCAGGCAGGGGGAAAGTTATGAGGTCACTAGAGTAAAGGGGGTCTATGAGGGAGACTCAGGGGAATAAAACAGAAGAGGGATCAGTGGAAATTTCTATGATGCAATCTAAGTTAATATAAGCATGGACATAGAATGGTTGGTGGGTGATGTTGTTTGAAGATTCAGAAGCAGGGGAGGTGGCTGGGATGGGGTCAGTGGTAAAATTGGGGATTGAGCAAGATTAATAGGTAAAGTTATAGGACATTGCTTTAGTGACTAGATTTCTTTAGGGAATGTGGCTTCTACAGGGGTTTTCAAGGACATGGGAGGGCTAAGGATGGGAAAACAAGGGAGTAATGATATTTATATGCCTCAACAAGTTTGGAGGTATTGCAGAGATTTAGCTTGGATTCCCACAAGTCTTTTTTGGCTAAGTAATCCTTTCATCAGATTAGAAAGGAACAAGAGGAAAATGAGCCACAATGTTTTAATATCTACTCAACTTCATATTCTTCTTGACCTTCTACAAGATCTGAGGATAAGGTGGGAAATTTAATTTTTTCCCATAGGCATTGCTTTCATGGTAGAGTAATAACAACAAAGCATGGAAGACCAGATAAATCTTCCAGAAAGTAGAGAGATGGAGGTAAAATGTAATGGGGGATAATATCTCCATATTGGTGAAGGGGCCTTTATGTTTGGGCACAAACTTGGGATCAACAATAAATTATTTGAGATTTCTGGCTTCTAGCCAGACTTTAGATCATTTGACAAAAGAGATAAACTTGGAGTGAATATAAGATATTATAGTTTGGTGGGTGAGGTCATGGGCTGCAAGGGCTTCATCTCTAGCTGCTGTCAGATTCTTTAGTCTGTTAGTGACTGTGGGTATAAGGAACTCAGAAATTACCAAGGGAAGGAAATAGAGTTTATATCCCATCATGAGATAGAACAGGAATTGGTTGGTAATGGAATAAGGGCAGTAATTGTGAACAAACTCTGCATGGGAGATTTGTTTAGCCCATTTGGAGGGATTTGCTCTACAAAAGATGCAGAGATAGATTTCAAGTTCCTGGATGACTTATTTAGTTTTTCCATTAGATTGGAGATAATATGTGGTAGAAAGTGAGAGGTTATAGTTAAGAAGTTTACCAAGCTCCTTGATAAAGGCTAAGGCAAACTAATGGCCTCTATCCAAGATAATTTTGTCATAGAGGCCAAATCACAGGTATACTTTGTGGAAAAAGAGGGTAGCAATTCCCTTAGTAGTGGCAGTTTTCTTAGTGGGGCATAGAATTACCCTCTTTGTAAGCCCATGGTTAACCATGATCAGTAGGGAATTGAAATCATCAGAGAAGGAGAGATCAGTAATAAGGTCATAGGAGACCATTTTAAAGGGGTAAGTAGCCATGGATTGGATAGAGGAGAGGGCAGGGGCAGAGAGATGGGTATTAACTTTGTTTTGTTGACAGGTAGTGCAATTTTCAACAAATTAATGGGCATAAGTGGCCATGCTAGGCCACCAGAACTTGGTTTTGATAGGTTGAAGTGTTTTAGAATAGTCAAAGTGGCTGGCTAAGGGGTAATCATAACAGCAGTGGAAAATAGACTGATAAAGGGATTTATCAGCAGGAACATAGATGCAATTATGGTAGGTGAGAAGATTGTTATACAACTTCCAGTTAGCAACATGGCAATAAAGTTCTGGATACATGGGATCATTCCATTTGTGTAGAAGGAACAGGCAGAGGGAGTTGGTCTTTGTGCATTTGCAGATGTGTATAGAGAGAGTTGCATCAATGATATAACAAAAGAGGTACTCAGGCAGGGCAGTAACCAAGGTATTGTCAAGGGAGTCAGAGAGACAAAGGTCTGGGCAATAAAAGAGAGCATTAGAGCCAGCAAGGAAAGATCCAGCAATATGATGGAGCTGAATGTCAAAGTTGGCAAGGTTAAGCAGCCAGCAGGCTTGGTGATAATTAAGGATTTGAAAGGCATGAAAGTAAATAAGGTTTTTATGGTAGTAAAGACCTGGACAGTGTGAGGAGACCTCTAAAGATACTATCTCCAGGCTTTAAGAGCATGGATAATTATAAGAAGCTCATGATTATAGATATTATAGTTTCATTTGATGGTAGAAAAGGTTTGAGACAGGTAGTAACAGGAGTGCCAGTCCCCATTCAAGTCCATCTGGAGAAAGATGCCATTAGATGTATGTGCAGAGGGATTTGTAGCAATAGAAAAGGGCTGGGTGAGGTCTGGGAGTTGGAGAACTGGCCATGAGAGGAAGAAAGCTTTGAGTAAGTCAAAAGATTCCTAGCAATCAGGGGACCAGAATCAAGGGATTGTCTTCTTAGTGAGGTTGAGGAAAGAACAGGCAATAAAGAAATAGTTGGGGATAAATCACCTATAGAAATTAGCAAATCTCAGAAAGAAATGTGTTATGGCGCAAGCCTAACATGATGGTCACACATGACCATGGGAACTGTAGAGCATGTGATGTGCTGGTCATGTGATCAGTTGCACGTGATCATGCAAACAAGTATCCTTACAAGGCAAGCCCTAGGCTAGGGTTAGTAGTCTTTACGAGTATTCCCTTGCACTAAAGGTTTAGGTCATGTGATATGGCTGGATCCCTGATGGGATCTTAGATCAGTCCCCAATGATATCTCTATGAAGATTAGGATCTGTATCTGTGGCAGAGATCTAGATAGATCTCCTCAGCCAGCAGGTTGCCATGCCTTACTCATAGATCTGGATCTGGTGCTTCCCTTCCATTCTCCCACATCCTCATGGTGTGGCATATCTCCTCTCCATCCCTTATCTGCGAGGCCACTGCCTCATTCCTGATCCACGCCCCATGCATGCTACCTTATCTATTACGGAGATAAGCTGCTTAGGCTATTGGTTTACATAGATAGCTAACATTAGGGTAGGCTCCCTGTAGTTGGTCCGTGCACCTTGACCAGCAATATATAAGGCAGGGAGTGGTGAGCTGAGGTTTCCTCAGTCTCACTCTCTTGTCTCTTAGCTGAGATTATATAAGAGATCTCTATGATCTCCTGGCTGTCCCTCTTTAGGGATCTCCCTGAGCTCTCTAGGGTTGTGCTGGCTCTGACATTCTCTCATGCCTAGTTCGGGGCCACTAGTCTAAAAGCCCTAGCAGACATTTAGGAAGGCACTCACCAAGGTGGCAGTGAAGCACAAGGATATGGGGAGTCCCCCATAACAAAATGAACTTCCTTGATCTTCTGAGGAACCAGCCATTTGGCAATTCCATTGAGTTTGACAGAGTCCATGTGAGCTTACCTGGATAAGCTACCATGCTAAGGTATTTGATCTTTGAAAAGGTAAAGGTACATTTCTTCAATTTGAGATGGAAATCAAAGTCTGCCATTCTTTGAAGGACACAGGTGATGCAAGTTCTGTGTGTATTAGTATCAGGGGAGGAGATAAGAGGGTTATTCATGTAGATGACCAGCCATTCTTTAATAATTATATTACAGAAGGAGTTGTTTATAAAATGCTGGAAGGTAGTGGATAAGTTGTTCAGTCCAAAGAACATCACTGTGGGTTTGAAGAGGTCTTTGTGAGTAATGAAGGCCACTTTCCATTGATGTCCATCTTTAATCTGGACATTGTTGTGTCTTCATCAAACATTAAACTTCATGAAGACAGTGGCTTTTCAGAGTTTATCAATGAGGTCAGAGATAAGAGGGAGGGGGTAGATGTCTCTGATGGTGTGTTTATTGAGATATCTGTAGTCTTGGAAGGGGTGGAGTTTGGCATGCTTCTTCTTGATAAAGAAAAAAAAAAGCTTGAAAGGAGTTCAAGGGACAGATTTTGCTGGTGCAAAGGCTTTCTTCAATATAATCCTCAGTTGCTTGGTGTTTAGGGGGGGACAAGGGATAGACCTTGCCTATTTTGGGGATAAATGTTTCTTTGAAATAGATTTTGTGGTCATAGAGTCTAGACTGTGGGAGTTTGTCTAGAGTTTTGAGGGTATTTGAGAATATGGCAGTAAATTGTTCATATTTGGAGGATAGAGTGGTCTTGGACTTAGCCTTTTCAGCCTTGATTGCTAGCTTCATGGAGATAATAAGCTTAGCCACTATTACAGAGGGAAGGAAGATAGAGCAGGAGTTAATAACACATATCAAGTACCATTCAGAAAGGTTATTATTGATGTGTTAATTTGATGTCTTGCTGTCTAGGTAGCAGATGATGCATTCATCATCAGGAATGGTTATTTCTGTGATGGCATGCTGTCAGAGGAATAGCTGGGTGGTCTTGAAGCAGTAAAGCTCCTTGAACTGATCTAAGGAGAATGAGATGGTAAGTGAGTTTGCCATTCAATCTATGGTGAGATTCATGGCTTGGAGCCAGGGGAATCCTAGAATGAGGGTTTTCCTGCCACATGCCATGACATGGCAGGAAACCAAGTGAATTATCCCTTCTAATTGAAGAAGTATGGTACAGCCATGGATAATACAATCCTTCTTATTTAGAGAGGAGTTAACATTGTGAATGTTGAGAGAGATGGGGAGGTGGGTGATAGGGAACTTGTGGTGAAAGATGAACTCCCAGTTAATGCAGTTGATCTGTGCTCCACTGTTAATGAGGGCAGAGGCATCTATAACTAGACTTAGATGCATGAAAGGGGAGACTTGTACATTGATTCTTATAGATTTCCTAGACAAGAATACTAGTATAGGCACACACAAGAGAAAAAAAGTACCTTGTGTAGGGGAGGTACTTCATTTCAAAAACCCAACCCAACTCTTCCTACTTTGGGTTCTTCATCACTAACCTCTTCTATTTTGGTTGTTTCTTCTTCAGCAGTGACCTTCTTAACCAATTTTTTGATGAGAATGGTGAAATTTAAGATGGGGGTAAAGGGAAAGTTGGGACAGGATGCTGTGTTGTATCTGGGCTTCCTGTATCAAAGACAAAGACTAATCTTAAAGCATTGTTCTTGTTTGTGGGGGATTAGCTTGCCAATTTTGACTGGATCAATATCCATGGCATTTGGATCTCTTTTAGTCCAAGGGGTAATGAGGGAGATGCCAGGGGTCCAGGTGTAAGCCTTGGGGTTCTTCTAATGGAGTTCCATGAGCTTGGCACAGTCAGAGGTTCCTTGGAAGTGGATGGTCTTGTCATACTATTAATCAATGGAGCTGGGGACTTTATTGAGGTTTTGAATTTGACAAGACAGCCAGAGGGAAATTCTGGCTTCATAGTAGATGATGAGAATGTTGTTATCCTTGATATTGGCAAGAACTGCATGATTCTGGAATTCTGCAGTATATTCTGTGAGCAAGTAGATTCACTTGCCTTTCTTCTTCTGGTACATCTGGATATTGGCCAGCCAGTGAATGGTAAATGCAATGGTGTTCTGTTTTTTGAAGAAGGCATTGAATGCCTTGAAAAATGTGCTGAAGTTCCCCATGAAGATCACCATACTGGTAATGCTCATTTTTCAATATATGGTTGCCCAGAAAAGGGCAGGGCCCTTGGTCATATAGAAGAGGGTAAAGGTAATCTTCTTCTTATTCAAGTTGTAGACTGTGGCATTGACAAAGAGGTAGAACTGGACTGAGTCCAGCCAAGCTTTTGCTTTGGAGCAGTTACTGTTATGCATCCAAAGAGTGCAATCCAAATACTAGTAACAAACACCAGTGAGTGACAGGCAATGACAACAACAAAAGGGCCTTTCTGCTAGTAGCCCCAAACTAGGCTTGGTAAATCTTGATAGGGGTAACCTGAGTTAACACTGGCAAGTGCTCAGGCCTTAAAAAAGTAGGAAGAAGGAGTAACTCAGATTAACACCAAAGTGCCCAAGTAAAGAAGGAGTAAGATACGAGTGATCAAAACAGGAGAAGCTCCAGGTCTTGCCTACCCTGTATATATATATTGCCAGGAGGCATAGCCTCTACACAGGATGAGTAATCTACTATCTATGTTAACCAATAGCAGTAACCTCTCATATCTTTTTAAATAGGAAGTAGGGCATAGAGTATATGAGTAATGAGTAAGGCAGTGGCCTCACAGATCAAGAGATTTAGAAGAGAACTACAACCATGAGAATATGGGAGAATGGAAGAGAACTTAGGGACAGTGGATATAAATATGGCATGGCTGCCATAAGGCCTAGAAGATCTATCTAGGTTTCTGCCACAGATCAGATTCTAATCTAGATCCTTTAGATCAGATGTCATTGATATCAATCTAAGATCTCATCTGAGATCCAGCCACATTATGTGACTAACCCATGAGTGAGGGAATACTCTAAATAAAGAATTAAATCTAAGCCTAGGATTTAACCTTATAAGGCAGGCAAGTCCCATGGTCATGTGAGAAGACTGTCAGTGTTTTCTAAGCATATAACAGTTACCATCAAAGTATTCAGGGGTGCTAAGGCAGAGCTTAGTGGGTTTGTTAGGGGATGGGGTATTGGATATGGTGGAGGTGGAGGTAGTAAAGGGGAAAAGATGGAAGAGGTTACATTGCCTAATAGGTATGGGGAAGGGGAATATAAGTATGTGAGGGATCTGTAGAAAGGAAAAAAATTTGTGTGCTAGAGTATGATCTTGTTCTTGATCTTTAGCAGAGGAAAGGATAACATCTTGAGAATCTTTTTCTAGAGTACTAAGATAGTAACTAAGAATGTCTTCTGTTTCAGAAGATTCTAAGGAATCCTCTGCAGGTTAAGTTCTAGGCTTTTTTCAGAGGGTATTGAGAAATAAGGGGATCTTGGGTAAAATATTGGCAGAACTATAGCAATGGTAGCCACAAGTAGATATGCTACTTTTTTTGTTATGCAAGGCCTGGATAGATATTATAACACTTTTTCTTTTGTTTTTCAATCATGTAACATTATCTTATCTTATCATGGCATGTGATAAGTCAAATAACTCAGAGCATAGAGTTAGCCTCATGCTTTCAGACCCTTCTGGCTTCTTTTCTATTCATATGCTTCTGTCTTTCTTTTCCATTCTTTAGAAGCAAGATCCTTGATGGCCTTCATAATGCTTCTTTTTTTTTCTGATCCCTGCACCACACATATGGGAACTTTCCCATCAGGGACTTGATCTGTGCATCTTTCTGTAGCCTATATAAACTATAGCATACCAGCTTTTAGCTTCCCAGCTTTAAGCACTTGTAATCTTCTTGTATTAACTCATCACTTCCCTTAAACACTTTTCTTCTCAAGCATTTGGCACCTGTATTTACAGTGTATAACACTTGCTCAAAGCTTTCTTATATCTCTTTTTCAATTTTTTCCACACTTGTTATTTTATAGAAGGAGTTATCTGTTATGTGCTTAGCAAACACTGATGGCTTACTCATGTGACTGTGGGACTCACCTGCCTCATAAGGATAAACCCTAGACTTAGGTTTGATTCTTTATATCAGAGTATTTCTTACTTATGGGTTAGTCACATGATATGGCTGAATCTCAGATAAGATCTTAGATTGATATCAATTATGTCTGATCTAACAGATCTAGATTAGGATTGGATCTGTGACAGAGATCTAGATAGATCTCCTAGGCCTTATGGCAGCCATGCCATATTTATATCCACTGTCCCTGAGCTTCCTTTCCATTCTTCCATATCCTCATGATTGTGGTTCCTCTTCTATATTCCTTGATCTGCAAGGCCACTGCCTTACTCCTTACTCATATACTCTATGCCCAGTTCTCTATTTAAAAAGGTATAAGAGGTAACTGCTATTGATTTACATAGATAGTAGATTACTTATTCTATGTAGAGACTATGCCTCTTGGCAATATATATATAGGGTGGACAAGACCTGGAGTCTCTCCAGTCTTAATTACTTGTATCATATGCTTACTTCCTTCTACTTGGGCTCTGCTTTGTGGAGTTAACCTGAGTTATTCCTTATCTCTCTCCTTGTAGCCTGAGCACTAGTTGCTGGTGTTAACTCAGGTTTCCCCTCATCAAGATTTACAAGTCTAATTAGGGGCCACTAGTTCAAAAGCTCTTTTGTTGTTGTTGTTTATCTGTCACTCACTGGTGTTTGTTGCTAGTATTTGGATTGCACTCTTTGGGTACATAACATTATCCTTGTGATAAGTTGAAATGATTTTAGTTGATGAAATTTGGCCACTACAAGGCATGGCTAGCAGATCAAAGAGCAAAGAAGCAATACCTGGATAAGTTGACACAAGAGAAGATTGACAGAGTTATTAAGAGGATAACTAGAAGATGCCACTGCTACTAGAAAAACAAAGTCAAGAGGAAGGCTTTGAGAAAATGGTTTGAAGTAGCAAGACACTACAACATGCTGATCACACATCTACTAAAGAGGTAAATTGAGGTTATTAAAGAAGACTAGAGAAAGAAAATAGCACATATGAGGAAATTTACATTGAAAAGACTCAGAACTTTATGCCCTGTTGCTACCCTAAAGAAGACTATCCCATGATCAGGCTATGGCTGGTGAGGGTGTCAATATTACAGGTTTAATTGACCAGATGGTGGAGCTTTTGCTTTACTCACAAAACAACATAACAAGAAAGGTCACTAGCCCAGGGAGCTGGGATGGTAACAGAAAGAAGTGGAAAAGATGGTAGATTTCCCTTAGAGTATGGGTAAGGGAGCAAGAGTGGAAAAATAACTGCCTCAGGAAATAGCAGTGCTTTCTAGGATAAAAGGCACTGCAGATGACTTTACCACTCTCATTGTTGCAGGTTCTTCCTGCCCTATCCTTGATACTCGAACACCTGAGTGGATGCTTCTAACCTTCCTAGAGAACTGATAAGGCTTTTGTACTAGTGGCTTCTAACTAGGCTTGATAGTGTGATGGTGAATTCTAGGCTCTTGCTATAAACCTGTGGGCCATTGCCTCAAGAGTGCTCAAAGGGGACCCCTCCTTGGAGTCAAGTGATGAGATTGAGAGTATAAGCTTTAGTCTAAGGTACAAGAGGGTAAGACTGGGTTTTCCCAGCTTACACTTCCTGTCTTATATATTGCAGGTGTCCATGCATAAACCAAGTACAGGGAGCTTACCCTAATGATACTATCTATGGTCACCAATAGCTATAGTAGCTTATACTCTAGAATAGATATATGAAGGGAAGCATGGATTGTAAGGTAGGAGTAAGGCAGAGGCCTCACAGATACAGGATGGAGGAAAGTGCCACACACCACAAGGATATGGGTAGAATGGAAAGGAAGCACACAGGCTCACAGATATGAAGATGGCATGGCTGCTATAAGGCCAAGGAGATCCATCAGATCTCTGCCACAGATCAGATCCTAATCTTCAAGGAGATATCATCGGAATCCTGGATCTCGATCTCATCTAAGATCTGCCATATCAGTGATCTGATACCTGCACATGGGAACTCTGAATAAGACTTAGACCTAGCCTAGGGTTTCCTTGTTTGGCTTCTCATTCACACAATCACATGCTCCTGATTATAACCAGTCACATCATATGCTCCAGAGCTCTCACAGTCATGTTGTAGACCATGTGTATGATGAGACTGTAATACTCATACTCATGAAGTATAATGATATGGAAGATTACCATATTTGGCAGGATGGGCAGGATATGGGAAGTGTGCTAGATAATGAAGCTTGGCCATCTTGGCTTGATTTGCAAGCTAGAATTAAATGTCATTTTCACACAGAAGAGCTAATGCATTAGAGCCTTAAAAAATTGCAAGGGCTCAAGCAACAAGGAAGAAAAATAGACAACTTTCTAAACAAATTCAATCTTCTGCAGAAAGAAGCCAAGGTGGATAATAATTATGTGGTTAAACTGCTTAAGCAGGCAGTTGATTACAGGATATATTTGCAGATTACATTACAAGATGGCAATAATGGGTAGTGTTATGCTAGGCCCAGGTAGAGTTGGGCATAGACCTTCAGAAGAGGGAACTATGAGTGGGGTGAGCTCAATGAAGGGTCAGCTCATGGACAAGGAGTAGTGCAACACAAGAATAACACTGTCAAGGGGTACTCAAATAAGATATTAAGTAACTACAGGAATATTGGCCTGCAGGTTTCCAAGTGTTTCCTCTTGTACACTGATGCATGGACTAAAAAGGGATATATTACCAAGAGGGGAATGCCTTAAGGTGACCAAGGTATCAAGTGGATCAATGTACAAGGTGAAAGTAGAAGATAGAAGGTAGAAATAGTGTAAGAAGAAGAAAGGTGAAGTACACTACTTTATAGTACAGAGAAACAAGGTTCAGACTCAGTTGGATGAGTTATGATGATAACAAATGCTAAGTAATAGATCTGTGTGGAAATGGATGGAATATGGAAGAAACAGCCAGTAAGTAATATGGCATAACTCATGTGAGGGGAACAGATCATAAGTCATATTGGCTGAGTTAGAGAATGTTCTGGAATGAAAAAAGGGAAAGGTTCCAGAACATAAACAAGAACGCATCTGAGATATGTGAATGTAAAACATGGCAAGGAAAAAGAAAAAGAATGGGGAATTATAACATTACCTCTGGTATATGTCTGATGTCCCAATTAGACATAACTAGTCATATGCTGCTGGGGAGCCTGTGATGTTAGCCCAGCTGATGTTATCAATGACATTGTCCTTATTGTTGGTATGATAAGAAGGCAGTGGGAATGAGCAAGTTATGGGAGCATAATAATAGGATCCACAGGAGTTGCAAGAGAAGTGCAAGGAGCATAAAAAGTGGGTGAATGAGGATAAGGACAAGGTTGGAGGGTAAGATTGGCAAAGAGGGCAATGAGCTTTGTTATGACTGGATTGCCAGTAGAAACAGGTGGGGCATTGATACAAGGGGCACTGGACCTGTTGATGGCCCAGTACATGGCATTGAAAGCACCCATCATGATAGTGAGGGTGGCTAGGAGGGAGATGGGCTCTACTATCATAATCAGACCATCATACCTCAGTGCAGGCAATGTAATCAAGTTCATTGAGGATTAGCAGGGAGAAAGAGGCAGAGGGGGTAGCAGGGTATGTGAGTGAAAGATGCTGCCAGGCAGTGGATGACCCTTGTTCAAAGCAGTGGAGGTCAATGAGGAATTCCCCAAACTCAAGCTGATAGATGAGGTCATCCAGGATAAGTGACAACTGGCAGTATATGGTGTTGAGTTCCTGACAAACAGTATCAGTGTCAACTTCAGCAGTGCAGTGTAGAAGCTGTATTATAAGGAACATCTTCTTTATCTGATGATAGAGGCAGTAGAGGGCCCATAGAGGGGAGTACATGTCTAGGTGGGAACCAATGGTGACAGAGAGTTGCAAGTCAAATACAAAGAACTGAAGTCTGATGCAGTATATGTTATTGTGGTTACCTGGGTGAAAAGCATGAGCTATAATGGGTAAGTTGATGGTGGTAATGGGACAAGGAGTGACCATTCAGGCCCTGGGTGGTGGAACAGGAATAGCAATGGGTAAGAAAGATGTGTTGGTGAGGTGAGTGGGTACTGGGGACAATATGACAGAGACAGAGATGGTTTCCTCATCAGGGAAGCTATTAACTAAAGAGATGGTGGGCAATGTGAATGGTGATGAGTTGGTGGAGACAATTATGGTCCTGAAGGGGAAAAAATGGGCATGAATGGAAAAGATGGCATTGAGAGTTTTTTGAGTGGGTGAAAATAGGACATTAGAGGCAGGGAACAAGAAAGCATCAGCATTGGTCAAGGTGGTGTTGTGATTCAAGGACATGGTTACTTGGAAGCAGGGCAATGCTTGGGTTTCTTGGTATAAGTGGTGTGAGGGAGAGAGGTAATGGGGGGAGTTTCAAGGGAGTGCCACTTTTTATAGGTGGCCAGAAGTTCAAAAGCATTGCTGAGATTGTACTCAGCTTCCCACAAGTCTTCTTCCACTGAGTAACCCTTCCATCAGATTAGAAAGGAGCAAGAAGAAGGTAAGTTGTGATGTTTTAATATTCACTTGACTTTGTATTCTTCTTGACCTTTTATAAGGTCCGGAGGTGAAGCCAGAGAGTTCTTCCCATGGACATCATTTTCATAATAGGGCAATAACAACAAAGCATGGAAGACTGGATGAATCTTTCAGATAGCAGGAAGGTGGAGTCTATAGGTCATGGGGAAGAGTACTTCAGTGATGGTAAAGGGTCCTTCTCTTTTGGGCATGAATTTGGGGTTGGTAACAGAGCATTTCAGGTTCCATGCTTCTAATCAAACATTCATTCCCTTGGTAAAAGGGGTAAACTTAGAGCAGATGCAGAATGCCATCACCTGGTGTGCAAGGTCATGGGCAGCCAGGGCTTCATCCCTAGCTGCAGTCAAGTGTTTCAGCCTATCAGCAATGGTAGGCATCAAGGTCTTGGGGATTACTGAAGATAGGGCACAGGGTTCATAGCCTATCAGAAGGAAGAATGGAAATTGATTGGTTATGGAGTAAGGGTGGCAGTTGTGCATGAACTCCACATGGGAGATGTTTTCTGCCCATTTGGATGAGTTAGCTCCACAAAAGATGCAGAGGTAGGTTTCAATTTCTTGGTTGACACACTTAGTTTCTTTATCAGACTAAGGATAGTATGCAGTGAACAGGGCAAGGTTGTAGTTGAGGAGTTTCCCCAACTCTTTGTTAAAGGCAGAGGCAAACTGTGGGCCTTAGTTGGAAATAATTTTGTTATACAAACTAAATTATTTGTAGACTTTCTTGAAGAAAAGCATGGCTATTCCTTTAATGGTGGTGATTTTCTTGGTGGAGACAAGAACTACCCCCTTTATAAGCCCATGGTTGACCATGACCAACAGGGAATTGAAGTCACCAGATCAGGAAAGATCAGTAATCAGATCACAAGAGATCTGCTGGAATGGGCAGAGAGCCTGTAAGGGAATGGGGTAAAGAGTGGGCATGGAGGGGTATGTGTTGATCTTGTGCTGTTGGCAGATAGTGCAACCATTAATGTACTTGTGAATGTAGGTGGTAAGTCCAGGCCACCAGAATTCTTGCTGGACAAGCATGTAGTTTTTCAAATAGCTGGGGTAACCAGCAGTTTCATGGTGGTGGCAGTGGCAAAGGATTAAGTGATGAAGTTTCTCATTCAGGGGAATGTACATGCAGTCGCAGTACATAAGCAAGGTGTCATGGAGTTTCCAGTCACGGAAGCAGGACTGAAAACCATTGCACATGGGACCATCTTATTTCTGGAAAATGAAGAGGTAAAGAGAATCATCCACTTGATATTTGTGGATGTGAGTATGAAGGGTGGCATCAATAATGCAGCAAAAGATGGTCTCAGAAAGTAGGGTGACTTCCAAGTTGTCCAAGGAAGAGTCTGGGCAAAGATCTGAATGGTAAGAGATAGCACCATGTTATGGATCTAGACCAACAGCAAGAGGAAACCACCTTGGGGGATGCCCAATACTGGGGAGACAAAGGAATGGCAGCCTAGAGGAGGCACTAGGAAACAAGGTAAACAAGTAAACAAGCACTCTAG
>JBBPJW010001182.1:0-14347 GCA_038088935.1 Pulveroboletus aff. viridisquamosus
GCAGTGATCTCTTGTCCGTTCCCTAGATTGGGAATCCACTTGCAGCTCTCGCTTGTCGTCTGGCGACCGGTTTATACAAGAGCCCGGGATCTCACCAAGGTCGCCTAGTTTGTAGCAACTAGCACAAAAGCTACACAAGAGTTCTAGGAAGGAGCGTCCACCAAGGAGAGTTCGAGTATCGAGACAACGGATAGTCATCCGTTTCAACAAGAGGGAAAGTGAAATATGTGGGCTTTGGATTAATTCTTATTCATGTTAGCCCTAGTATGCCCTTCTTCTGATAGAAATAACTAAGTGAGCATGCTTCTAGCTATGTGTGAAGCCTAAGGCAGTTGCCATGGAGGGAAAAATGCTAGAGAGGGGGGATCTTATAGGAATGGATAAAGGGATTTAGTAATAGATGAAGATGGAAGAGTAAAGAAAATATGGTAATATATTTCTCAAGAGAGGAAGTTGGCCAGGTTTTGACTGCTTGGGATGTAGTTGATGTAGAGGACACAGTAATTATAATTTATATTAGTATGTATTTACTTGAAGACCTTATTAGTTAGCCTATTGCAGCTATAACCTTTATGCCATTCTTTCATTATACCATAGCTATTGTGGTAGATCCTAAAGTGGGAGCTGTGAAGGCTGAGTTGAATCAGGAAAAGCACAGTGAGCTTGAGGCTAACTGTCTTCATTTAGCCAATATCTTGGCCATGATTTGTCCAATCAGATTAGAGAAGCCAGGCCCTTTACTGGCCCCTAATGGTGACTCTGGTATCAATTTTTGAGCTGACATTACTAAAGATGAGGATATTAAGGATAAGTTGAAGAGCTGGGATTATGTTAAACAAGGGTGTACTCTGAATCTACTCTGGATCTCTCTGGAATAGTAGTCTAGCAGAGCTTGACTTTACTATATGTGGTATGCCTTTGCACTAGTCCCAGTGCCCCAAATTTCAGAGAGAATGAAAGGGTTAGAGTAAGTTATAAAGACTTGAATTCAGAGAAATAAGGGCATATGGCCTGCTCACAAGGTTAAAAAAGGAGTTGGAGACAGAGGGAGAGAATTCTAAATTATGTTGATATTTAAACTGGAATACAAGATATAGAGCTATAGTACTTATACCATGGAGAAGTGAATTATCTAACAAGGGAAAGAAGATAAGACAGGAGTTGTCACAGAAGTGAAAGCAGGTATCAGTGCAACCTGGATACAAACAGAGGTATCTGGTATGACACTGACAATGTTATGCCAGGATGAAACTAAAAGATAAAACTAAAGGATAACAGAGAATAGGTAAAGAGGACAAGAAACAGGAAGTAAGGTTGGATAAACTATGAAGTTGTGTTGAAAGAACATGGAAGTATATATGAGAAATTTGTAAGTATCATTAGATAGACAGGGAATAAGGTAAACAGAAATAGCCAGTACATAGCTTAAGGGTAATCTTTAACTGGAGTTGCATTAAAGATGTTGTAAAGTAAACATGGTGGTTTAGAATATAACAGATTAACATGGGAAGGATGTGATTCAAAAGCCTGGCTTGCCACCATGTGGTGTTACTGGAGATGCCATGCAGTGGTGTTCAGAGTTTGGTTGGATTGTCTTCAAATATGCCAAGCATGGCCTTAATGTTAATTAGTTATGGCCAGATTAAGAAAGCATGAAGGAGCTTACCATGGAGCTTCTGCACTTGTTCAAGAATATGGGTGTGGGAAGTTTTCCCACTTGTCTAGCATAAGTAAATACCTCTGCTGTTATGAACTTACTTTATTTCTACCACTTTAGCCTCTATTTTCATTTATCTTATTGTGCCAGAATTCCCTTTCCTATGCTCTTATCTTTTATATAGTCATATATTAGCTACCTTATATAGGCCTTGTGATTAGCAATATATAAAAAACAAGGGCACATACTAGATTCTCTAGTCTGAATCACTTGTTTCCTGATTTCTTTGACTTTTCTCTGGTCTGGATACTTCTCAAGGTATTTCTCCCTTTTTCTGGATTTGAGCCCATAATATCTGCTGTTTGGATTTAGCAAGAGTGATTGTTCATTTGTTCAAGTCCTATTGCAAATCTGCAAAGATTGGACATTTAGAGAAGGGGGCATCTTTGGATTATTTCCAGAGTATGCCAAGGTAATTTGAGATGTGGTAGATATTGTTGAAATTGTATGTGAATAACATGTCTATAGTAAGGCATGGAGAGGAAGATAATATATATCTGAGTAAAAACACATAGTTTTTATCATGCTCTGCCAGCATTCTATTGGGTAGCAGGGATCCCTAAAACCATAATTGGCCATTCTGCATGATGAGTAAACTATTTTCTCTTATATCACAAGCCAGTCAGGAATACTACTTGTTGTACTTGATAAGTGCTGAGGTGGAAAGCCATATAAACAGGTAATCATTTACTCAATGTAAAATGATGCCAATTTCCTCTGCCTGCATGATATTCACACCAGCTTGGCCATCTGCATTATATGATTTATGTGAAGCTGTGTGTTCTGCACCCCAAGAGTGCAATCCAAATAATGCAATGACCAAGTGAGTGACAGGCACTAAAACAACAAGAGGGCTTTTTGAACTAGTTGCCCTGAACTAGGCTTGTGAGTCTTGAAAGGGAAACCCAAATTAGCACTAAGGATTCCCTAGTGTTCAGGCCATAAGGAAGAGACAAGGAAAAGGGGAGTATGATACAAGTGATCAAGACTGGAGAGACTCCAGGTCTTGCCCACCCTGTATATATATTGCCTATGGGCACTGCCACATATACAGGATGACTAACTACTATCTTTGTTAATCAATAGCAGTATACACTCATACCTTCTTAAATAGGAAACTAGGGCATGGGGCAATATCTAGGAATGAGGCAATGGCCTTACAGATCAAGGGATTGAGAAGAGGAACCACATCCATGAGGATGTAAGAGAATGGAAGTGTCAGGGTCAACAGATATGAGTATGGCATGGCTGCCTTAAGGCCAAGGAGATCCATCTGGATCTCTGCCACAAATACAATCCTAATCTAGATCCATCAGATCAGATATTATTGGTATAATCTAAGATCTTATCTGAGATCCAGCCACATCACATGATTAACCCATGAATAAGGAATACTCTGATATATCAAATCAACACCTAGCCTGGGGTTTATCCTTATAAGGCAGGCAAGTCCCATGGTCACATGAAGAAACTGTCAGTGTACAATGGGATCATAACACTGTGAAGTCAAAGCACAGTAAATTATCATTATCTACTGCAAAGTTACCCTTATCCACTTGTACAATGAATGCAAGCCATTTCAATGGATGAAGAGGAATTGTACAGTAAGCCTTAGCTATATCTTGTACTGTGGCTTGAGATCCTGGGGAAAGCTACACTAAGATGAATATAACTATGTCAAAAGTGCTATAGAAAGTGGAATATGTAGCAAGATCAATATATGATTTTATGGAAAGAACTATTGGATTGGGAGGATATGAGAAGAAAAGGTTTTGGACAAGATGGTATTTGCCTGGTTTGCCTGCCTTGGAGACTAGCAAGAGAGAAGATAATTGAAAGTGGCCAAACACACACTTGAGGACATATCTGGAATAAGGGCCCAGATAGCATCTCTTGGTGAACTCCTGGCCTACTATGCTTTCAAAAATAGGCCTAAGCTGCTAATTGATGGTCTATTGGGGAATAAAAATGTTATGGGGAGGACTGGAATATCTGGTACAAAACCATGGCAAAGTTCATCAATTATGTGTGGATATTCTCTTTCTTTTTGGGTTTGAGCCCATAACACTAAGAAGAAAAGGAGATAAGACAAAGTTGTCTTAGAAGTGAAGGCAGATACCAATGTGTTATGACTCTGGAAACCAGAGGCTACACCTAGACTTGTGAACAGGGGAGTGACACTGAGGAAAAACTTGATGGAGGCTCAGATGAGGAGCAACCAAGGAATGACTGGAGTGATGACAAGAAGGACTTGAATAAGATGCGTGCCCGGACTACTGAGGGCCTATGCCTTGAAGGGCCTGGTTTCCTGAGAAGAGCTATAAATAGCCAAATATGCCTAAAGGATGAAGTGATAAAGTCTAAGGACTTTACCACTCAGTATCCAGCCTTTATATATTGCTCTAAGTAGTGCATGGACCATGTAACTATATGCCTACCCTATAGTACTGCAATCTAGTAACCAATGGAAGTATGCAAGCACTCGTGTAAGAGGGAAGGGAAGAGCATGGAGCAGGAATCAGGAATGAGGCTGTGGCCTCGTGACTAAGGTGTGTGAAATGGAAGAGATAGGTTGTGGAGAATGTGAGGACAGGAATCTCTAGCCACAGATGAGATCCATCTCAGATCCATCAGATCCGCTGAGATAGATGAGATCAAGGATCAAGAAGATCCTGGGCAGATCTGGGGAAGATCCCTAGATATATTACATGACCACTAACCTGAAGATACTCATAAAGTATACCAGGTCCTAGTATAGGGTTTATCCTGAAAAGGAATAGGGTTCCCACAATCACATGATGTGAAAGTGGTGGTTGCATAGATTCGCAACACAATGCATCCTGAATATGAATAGAGATATCAGACATAATGCTAAAAATGTTATGTCAAGACAAAACTAAAAGGTAACAGAAACAAATTTAAAAAAAAAAAAAAACAGGAACAGAAAGTAATATCAGAATTACTATAAAGATGTATTAGAATGTGCTATGCATCTAACCAAGGTGCCTCCTGAACACAATGCAGAATATAACTGCCAACAACAACAACAACAACAAGAGGGCTTTTATGCTAGTGGCTCTGAACTAGGCAAAAAGAGAAAGAATATATCTAGACATGAGATAAGGAGTTCTTAAGCACTACATGGCAACTAATGCTTAGAAGGAAAGGAGTAAGGGAAGTGAAGACACAAGTGGCCAAGACTGGAGAAACTCCAAGTCTCTTTCTATTCTTTATATATTGCAGCAAAGGCATATAGCCTTAGTGCAGGATTAGTACCTACTATCTATAAACACCAATAGCAGTAAATGCACATGCTGATAAATAAAAAAGCATAGGGCAGAGGGTAGTAGTAAGGCAGTGGCCTTATAAATCAAGAAAAGTAAAAGAGAAGCCATATCATAAGAATATAAAAGAATGGAAGAAAAGTGCATAGAAATAGTGGTATAAATATAGTATGGCCACCTCAAGGCCATGGAGATCCCATCTGGATTTCTGCCACAGATCAGATCCTAATCTAGATCAAAAGATCAGATATTATTAGCCTTACAGATCTGGATCTTATTTTAAGATCTGCCACATTATAAAAACCATACCATGTTCCAGAAAATACTCTAATAAAGAATCAAATCTATGCCTAGAGTTAACCTTGTTTTGGCAAGTAAGTCTCATAATCACATAACAAAACTATTAGTATTTGCAGAGCATATAATAAAATGCCTTGAAGTTAATATATATGAAGTTGAAGATATTATGTGCTCAGCAGAACACTGACAGTCTTGTCATGTGACCATGAGACTCACATGCCAAAATAAGGTTAACCCTAGGCAAAGGTTTGATTCTTTATATCAGAGTATTTTCCAATGCTTGATAATAGTTATATGATGTGGCAGATCTTAGATAAAATCTAGATCTAATGCTGATGATATCTAATCTTAAGAATCTAGATTAGGATCTAATCTGTGGCAGAGATCCAGATGGGATCTTCTTGGCCTTATGGTGGCCATGTCTTATTTATATCTGCTTTCTCTGCATCTTTCCTTCTATTCTTCCATATTCTCATGATGTGATGTATTTCTTCTTTTTTCTTTGATCCATGAGGCCACTGCCTTACTCCTATCCTATGCCCCATGCATACTTACTGCCATTGGTCTCCATAGATGGTAGTTACTAATTCTGTACTAAAGCTATATACCTCTGCTGCAATATATATAGGAGTAGAGAGAGACTTGGGATTTCCCCAGTTCTGACCTCTTGTGTCTCTACTCCCCTTCTCTTACCCCTCTTTGATGCACTATGATTAGTGGCCTTCCAGCTGGAGAGCTTTCTTATTTCCTTGTCTCAACTTCAAGCCTAGTTAGGAGCCACTAGCACAAAAGCCCTCTTGTTGATTTAGTAAGCTGTTACACACTGGTCCATATTATGAATAGAAGCACCAAGAAGGTATTTGATCATCAAGCACATGCATAGCCAGGAACATGATATGTGCCATATCTAGCAGATATGCATGTGGACTATAACATCACATGCTTGGAATGCATTACAATCCCATCTGTTTCCCTTGTTATCATCTTGCATATGGACTTTATCTTTTGTTACTTTATGTTTCAGTCTGGCAGTTTTACCAATGCTGTCATTACATTGATCACAGGATATATCTATACCAGTATATATGATGTACCTGCTTAGTCCAGAACACCTTAGTCCATTGTCTCACACATGACTAAGATAAGCTCTTTCATTTCCTATACTACTTACTTGTACTTACCTGTGCATAGTCTTCTCACTCTTAACAGGTACATACAAATGCTTAGTCTGTTGTCTTGTACATGACTGAGTCTTTTTACTCTTAATAGTTGCATGCCCATCTCAGAATCATAATGTTATGACTCTGGAAACCAGAGGCTATACCTAGACTTGGTATGGAAGAGGAGTGACATGAGAGGGACTTCTAAACTGGAGGCTCTGATGAGGAGCAACCAAGGAGTGTGAGATGATGAGGAGGACTCGGAAGAGACTCAAAACTCAAGCAACTAAGGGCCTGTCCTGAAGGGCTGGTTTCCTGAGAAGTGCAAACTATGCAAATACTGAAGTGATAAAGTCTGAGAACTTTAGCACCAGTACTCGCCCCTTATATATTGCTCAGAAGAGGGCATGGACCATGTAGCTATGTCCTACCCTGAACTACTGCATATCTAGTAACCAATAGCAGTAAGCAAGCACTCATGTAGTATGGAAGGAAATAGCATGGGGTGGGGATCAGGAGTGAGGCAGTGGCCTCACAACTAAGATGTGGAGAATGGAAGAGAAGAGGCATGGTCAATGTGAGGACGGGGATCTCTGCCACAGATGAGATCACCTCCAAAATCCATCAGATCTATGGAGATGACCAGATCTGAGATTGGGCAGATCCAGGGCAGATCTGGGGAAGATCCATAGATGGATCATGTGACCACTAACCTGAAGGGAACTCATAAAGTATTGCTAGCCCTAGTGTAGGGTTATCCTGAAAAGGAGTAGACTTCCCACGATCATGTGATGTAAAAGTGGTAGTTGTGATAGGTTCGCAACACATAATTTCATTAGAAGGTGCATAACAGAAGGTATTATTAGGTAGAAAGAGACAGAGGTAAAGAAAACTAGATAACACATTGCTTATAAATGTAAAAGCAACTAGAGTTACATCAGAGATAGAATAGAGTTGACTTAGTAACATAGAATATAACAGTAATAATGTAATCTATGAAAACTAGCATCCAACTACATCCAGTTGAGTATAAATGAAATTAAAGGAAAGTAGCACTGTAGTGAAAAGCCTCAGGAAATTGCCATGCCCAGATATGAAGATGAATTTTTTGTCAATTAGCACTGTAGAGAATATCACACTATATACAAGAAGACCTCAGTTTTGTATGAATGAAAGACTATAAATATTAATATTCTCCTAAAGTAATCTATACATAAGGTGACCTTGTAGGCACTATTCAGTTAATGATTGTAACAAATGTATAGTGGCCTCACCTCAGTTTCGTATGAACGAAAGACTAAGGTGGGACGTGGCAGTGTCCGTACTGAAAAGAATGACGCAATTACGTAAGTAAATGGTCGGCGTATGTCTCGGAAAGAAGGAATCTCAAGGAAAGAATGGGCCGGAGGCATGAAAAGGAATGAGGGAGAAAGAGAGTGAAGAGAAATGAAATAAATAGAATAAAATTTCAACAGTATTGAACCTAGTGAAGGAGTGTACGGTGTCCCTTAGTTCGTAGCTAGTGTCCGACCTGTGGTTCACGAACCTTGAGATTATTCAGGGAAAGGCTCGTGTCACAGTCAGCTCCTCTTATCCTCATTCATACCTGACACGCATTATCTCCTAATGTTCTGAATGTGGTCATCTCTACTTCGTTTGCATCTCCTTCCACCACTTGATCCTGCATATGGGAAGCGTCCTCAAATGCAATCGTATACATGGTGACATTTTGACTTGCAGCGGGCCTCGAAAACACACCAAATCCGCTGTCTACACCCCGCCAGCCCCTACGGAGGTCATGGTCGTGCAGCTCTCGCACGCTGATGATGAATCGAGGCATCATGGGGTATATGGTTATCAAAGAAAGCAAGGTCATGGAGAGCCGGATGATATCAGTGGATATAGATGCCTCGGCAAGCACAGTCATAATGTTGAAAAACATGACCCTACAAGTTCAGGGGAAAACACGATTGATTAGATCTTCTGAAAGTATTAAATTGAAACAAAAAAGGGAAGGGAATGCGAGCGTACGCGAAGAAGTAAACAATTCCATCTTGCATGAGCTTTTGCACGTATCTGTTGGGCTGCCACCGTCTGGATACTCTGTACATCTCAACAGACTGCTTCAAGGTCTGGATGACAGCGAGAACGAAGAGTGTGCTGCTAAGAAAAATTTGTGGGATTATAGAATACACATGCAGCGACAATGGGATGTTAAAAGAGGCAGTACAGAAGGAAAAATTGGTGGTTTGAACCACTCTGACTAGTGAAATGGATGGAGAGCAACAAATGGCCACTTCCTGCGTGAGATCCATAAACAGTCTTTAGCTCGAGAAACTCACCAGAAAGGTGGGTTCCAGGACTATTATAGATACCAGTAAAAATGGGAGTAGTAATAACCTGTGACACAAACATGAAGAGCAGGGCCCTGAAAACGTTTTTGGATTGATTCCACATTGCATAGACCCGGAGGATCATGACCCCTGTAAATTCAATCTCAGTCCATGGAAATGGATCATGAGGAACAGTGACGCACAATCACCAACACAGTAAGCTATTACAAACACCCACTCAATTACTAGCCATAAAACAGTACCTTTGGATCGACCATGTTCCATACCGACAATGCCAAAGGCAGGAAGTCAATCCACTCACATCTATGGAATACTGATCAATGGTCATTGGATTATTAAATAAAATTTAGTTGCAAACATCTATCAGAGGATGGTCAGTAATCATTGACATGGCGCAGAGCAGGCAAGCTAACTTTGACACGACCAGGTATAAAGGTAGTACCATCTGTAAATGTAATTGATTAGTTCAATTCGCTTCAAAATTAATTCTGAACACACAGAGGGCGTAAAGGCTTGAAGATGATTCATTTATAATCATGCGTTTGGAACGAATTACAACGATGATACACATACATTGCCCAAAAAAGACCAGGATAGCGGACCTTTGCAGTAGTGAGTTTGGACTATGTAGTGAGAGCCTCAATACACACGACAACAAAAATCGTAGATATCCAGGACCAGGGTTTGCACTGTCAGGTTGTCAGCGATATGCTGCATGCTCAACAATAGCCACTTCTGTACCCAAATATATTCTATCTTCGAATATTGTCAGCAAAAAAAAAGGTGTACGGAGTTAAGTGACCTACCTCACTTGAAAAGGTGATAACTGCAGTGGTGGAATAGTAATGATCAGTCTAGGGTCAAAAATGATAGTACACACACTATTCATCGCTCACGATAATCGTACACGACAGCAGTGACAACAACGACTGGACTGGTTGTCAGATCAAACGTTGGCTGGAGATATGAGAAATCATACGGGACATATAGTTATTCAACGAAACTTGGAGAATAGACTGTGAATCAGAGAACATTGCAGGTATACAAGATGTAGAAATCCCTGATGGTGAGCAACAGACTAAGATAGAGAATCAGGGGGAAGAAATATTGCCAGCGGTTTGGTGTCTGTTTCCTATAACTCCAACCGGGGCACTAAAGTTTTGCAGCTAGACTTGTTTAAGATAAAGAGGTCAATACTTAGTATACCCTGATAGAAGGCGGTGACGGAAGGCGGCGCAAGAACATCATAACTTCCAAAAAAAAAAAAATCAATACTGCTAAGGCACCAGGTATCTGTCACCTTCAAGAAATCAGAATTAACACCTCGTTTCCTGATCATCCTGTGTCCCTGACTACGGCTTCTCGGCACCATCTTGGAGCCGAGGCTGTTGTGCTAGACGTGCACAAGCATCAACGTACTATGATATCACATTCATAGTCCAAACTTTTCCTGGATGCCCCAGTATTATGTAAACTGTTCCGGATCATGGTCAGCAGAAGCAATCATGGTAGTTTCCATCACTTTTGCAACTTACATACGTGATAACGTGCAATTAACGAAGGCCAGCACCAGACCCGACTATGAATTAACCAGGAGTGGACATGAGGAGAACAACCCTGTCACCAACGGTTTAAAAACAGGTCCGTCTGTAGCCTGCGTGAGCACAGTTGACGCTCGAATTATGGTCGACTATATTTACTTGCTTACGTTTGAGAACGGAAGAGAGAAAAATATAGCTTCAGCATCGCAGAGCTACAGTTGAGGTAAGAAATACAGATGGAAACACCAACAAGGAACGGGATGGATATGCGTACGTGGTGAAATGGGCTTGAGTTAGTCAACGTCAAATTGGGAATAATGCCTTTCTTACTGAATGCTCGCCTCGCCATCTCGTTTCTCTAATGTACCACTGTCAAGGGCGGTGACACGACCTTCGTTGGATCTCTACAGGTACTTGTCTAAAAGAGGTCAGGATTATTGTAAGCGGTGCTAGAATCAAATGGAAAAGTTTGCAGCACCTTGCGACCGTAGAGGTATGAGAGTCAAAATACACAAAAAATCCTGCGGCGTGCCACTGGAACACCACCGTGAGGTGGGAATACTCGGAACAGAACGGGACAAACGCACGGCAGTTCCGAGAGGAAAAGACAGTCTACAGGGGGAAATTCACCTCTATATATACTGTAGCAGCTAGAGGTGATGAATGTGTAGCATGACGTGGATCCTAGCATCTATGACATATGGAAGTCTATGACGTGAGCAATCCCCGATGGGTGCAGTTCATGAGGAGCAGCGTGTGCACATTAAATGTTGGACTGCAGAATACTTGTAGTCACTAAGTACAGTGCATGGCCCGGTCCCGGTAAGGGCTCTATTGGAGTACATTGATAAAAAAAAATACGTAGCTCATAGACAGTCACTGTCAAAAATACATAAACACCACCATCAGATATAGAACTAATCTCCCTTTGAGACGGAATCGAAATTTTGCTCTTTGAGTAAAAGGATGTTGTGCTATTGAGTCAACAAGCTTAGGTGACTCGTTAAACAAGCCAGGCTGAAGTCACGTCTCGGAAATTGCCGTTGCATTACAACAAGGAGGGATCGATAACCGAAGGATCCTCTTCGTCCCTAATGTCTCTTCACTGGTTCAGTGGTTTGACCAATCTGCCTGTAGCGGCAGGCAATTTGAGCAATATTCTTAGTCGTGGCCTCGCTCTGTCAAAGTTCTCAGCATCGCCACCAACTGTAGCAACAGTTGGTTCATCAAGCTCATTCTTACTTTGTGTCCGCTCCCTTCTCTTTCGGGTCGGCAGTGCTGCTTCACTTGCAAGCTTCTGTCTCGCCTTCTCCTCAGCCCGCTGTCTTCTCTCAGCATGTTCCTCTGCCTCTCGCGCCTCTCGCAGAGCTCATCTCCTTGTGCAGGTGTTAGTTTTTGTTGTGATTCATGAGCCTTGATGCGTATGCGCCGACCATGATATCACGCTGCAAGAATAGACCGCAGGATGTTGTATTGACGTGCTGCCTCTCAGAAAGAATGTGTGTGCAGATCTTTTTTTTTTGATTCCTGATGCATCGATGGCCTTGAGAGCTGCTTGAACACATTCTTCTTTGTCCCGAGAAGCCTGAATCTTGCTCATCTAGCATTTTGTAATGTTGGGTACCATGGTACAACAGTAAGGGTTGAATACACTCTTTTGATATGGCAGACTATGCAAACATTAGGCCATATATATAGGAGATATTGGTTGATTCAGGGCATGAAATAATGCGACGCGACGTGTCATATTGATCACTTGGTCACTCAGTATGAGATTAAAAATTCAAAAAAAAAAAAAAAAGACTGGCAAAGGTATTATCAAGCAAGGGTATTGTTGTGGGCTGTCTTTATGCATGGTGAGAGGAGTGTTGAACCACTGGTCACAGTCTATAGTTATCAGCATGACATTCTGGTCTTGTTGTACATATAGCCGAGTGATGCTTAATTGCAGCCACCCTAATCAAGCTACATTTATGTACCAACCGTGGAATGCCTTTTAAAACACATCTGAGGTGCTCTGAACTTGCATCCCAGAGAAACTGTGATGTTCAAGGCCGATTCATGAGTAAGAGTCACCACCCCCAAAACGGGCAGACTGTCACAAATTGTCACAACGAGGATTCAAACTCCGAGGATTCGGCATTGACTTCCAGTGTGCCGTTACAGTCACCATGCGCATACCACCCTCTTGTCACCTGCAGCGCTGACCGCTGCCTCCCACACACTTTCTGACATGATGATGATGGGGGACAACTTCTTCAAGGTGCGCATTCAGACCGCCATGTCATCCTCGTTGATGTGGCCACCACAATGAGATCACCACATCGGGTCACGGATCACAATTACTGCAACTGCGGTGTCAGGATGACATGTGCGAGACGACAACGACGTGGCAATCATAGTAGCATGGCCATCACAATGTCATTTTCGACATGACTACACCACTGTGTTGCATTTTATGAGGTGATATTGACATGCAAAGACAGAAGAAGAAGAAGAAGAAGAAGATAATGACAGTGCAACTGCCATGACATGGGAATAATGGTTAATAATGTAAGAACAACAGGGCAAGATACTGGGGATAATGTGATCTTGACACAGCAGGTATAGGGAAGGATTATGGCATAATTACAACATAATAAGTATAGAGGATGATAATATGATGACATGTGAATCTCTAGTGGTGAATGGCTATGCATGTATTACATTAAAGGGTATTTATGGTGATTGTAATGACTAAATACTGTTTTATCATAATTAGCATGTGAGTATATATATGTGGCATGTAAAAAAATATGTTATAATATGCTATAAAACATGGTATTTGTTACATGTCTAGCAAATATGATAGTCTCTAGCACATGACCATGAAAATAAGCTTTCTATTCAAGAAAACCCTAGGCTAAGGTTAAGTCTTTATATTTAGAGTATTTCCCTACACAGATATTGTTATGCATCAAGTAAATATGACAATCTCTAGCATGTAACCATGGGAACTTTGGAGCATATGATGTGAATGGTTGCATAGTCATGTGACCAGGAGCATGTGATCATATGAACAAGTAGCCTAATCAAGGTTAATTCTAGGCTAAGGCTAAGTCCTTTATATTAGAGTAATTTCCTATATAGATATTGATTATATAATGTGGCAGATCTCAGATAAGATCCAGATATAGTCCCTGATAACATTTGATCTGTGGCAAGATCTGATGAATCTCCTTAGCCTTGCTGCTACTGTTATGACTCTGGAAACCAGAGGCTATATCTAGATGAAGTTGGAGGAGAAGGAACACTGAGAGAAGAGCACAAATGGAGGCTCTGAAGAGGAGCAACCAAGAAGGGAGTGACGAAGGAGGACTCAGAAAAGACTCGTGCTTGAGCAACTAAGGGCCTATCCTCAAAAGGGTTGGTTTTTAAAGAAGTGCTAACAGCAAAGTACAAAGTAATAAAGTCTGAGGAGACTTTACCACCAGTACCCGCCCCTTATATATTGCCTAGGGAGGCACACAGACCAACTAAGTAGAGCCTACCCTAGAGTACTGCTATCTATGTAAACCAATAGCAGTAAGGTTGCACTATTAAATAGGAGAGGTAACAGCATGGAGCAGATATAAAGGGATGAGGCAGTGGCCTTGTGGATAACAGGTGTAGAATGGAAGAGAAGGTTAGGGTTCACCATGAGGACAGGGATCTCTGCCACAGATGAGATTGCATCTCAGAATCCATCAGATCCATGAAGATAGATCAGATCAGAGATCAGAAAGATCCTGGGCAGATCCAGGGAAGATCCTTAGATGAGAGTCACGTGACCACTGACCATAGAAGTACTCGTAGGAAATGGCTAAGCCCTAGAGTAGGGTTATCCTGAAAAGGAGTAGAGTATCCACAATCACATGATGTAAAAGTGGTAGTTGCAAAGGAATCGCAATAGCTACCATGCCTTATTCATATCTCTGATTTTGTGTACTTTCTTTCCATTCTTTCATATCCT